>ML742070.1:87119-135012 GCA_009193465.1 Aspergillus avenaceus | reverse complement strand
TTTAATATATATATTACTCAACTGCCAGTCTATTAAACTAAATATTATATTTAATTTAATTCCTATATTCTATATTTAATTAAAAGATTTAATTTAATTTTTTTTAAATAATAAAAATTTATTTATATAACTAAAAAAATCCTTAACTATACAGATACAGATTATACCAGATATTTAAATATTCAGAAATTAACCTTTAATTATATTTTTAAAATAATAAATAATTTTATTTTATAGAACTTAAAACTCTAAACTACTATTAATCTATTAATATATAAAATAGAATATATAGCTGTATCAACTGCTAGTAAAAAAATTAAATAAATTATAAATATATTTAAAAAAGTTAGATTTAATAATATTAAATCTTTTATTATCTATACTGATTTAATACTGGCTATTAAACTTACTCAAAACATCCAGCTATATATAAAATTTAAATATATTAAAATTACAATATACTAGATTTATAAAATAATTTAAAATAATAATATTAAACTTTATTATATCTCTTTAAATATAAACATTACAGATTTCTTTATTAAACTGCTTTCTAAAGCACAGTTTTAATATTTAATTAATAGAATAAATATTTCTTAAAAAAATCTTATAATAATATAATTATAAAGATATTATCTGATTAAAAAGTTTTTATAGCTTCAATTATACAGTTGTGGAGGTATATCAGTGTATAGCAGTATATATATATAATCTAAGCTTAATAAGACAACCATATGATCTCAGTGTGGTATATGTAAACATCCCACAGATCCTATCTTTATAAAAATTCAAGCATTCTTTCAACTTCATCTAGTTGGCCGTAGTTCCATACCTCCACAGATTTTGGCTAACTTATTCTCTTGTGTGCTTTGTATGGTAGATGGCTCATCATCACTCGCTGACTACTGAGGGTGTGCATTAGATGGCCGGGTGCTTTAGTATATTCTATGCCGAGTATGTGTGGTAGAGCTATAATAACATAGAACAGTGAGAGGTTTACCTGATCTTTCCTAAAATTGACCTCGTGGTCTTAGATGTACGCCAATAAAGTGTAATCACAAAATAGCCTAGGGTTTGTGTAGATCCCGATAAGCTCAAGCTGGGACTCAACTGTTTTTATCAGTATGGATGTGTATAATTCATATTGTAGATGGAGCCGTGTGTTTAAACTATCTTTGCCTCAAGTGCGAATAGGTATTCCAGAGTATAGTGGAATCACATCGTGCTATGTGGGCCAATGAAGCATTGAATTGTCTCAAGTGGGCTGAGCATGTGGCTACTATTGGATAAGTGGATCTAGATATATTGATAGATGTACACAGTATATATGTTTTCAATACGATCCTCTGCATTGATGAACAATGCCTATGCTGTACTTAATCTAGGTTTTTCTTCTTTTTTTCTGGTATTGTGTTTGGTGTTTTGATAATATTTGTACCATTCTACACTACGTACTTACTTAACCTTGTTATCTGATTTTAATTCAATTCTATCACTGATGCTACACCAACAATGGATTGAATATCATACTATATATATTACATGAGAACTAAGGTCATATTATGGAAATCTGATCGCCTATTTCGTGGAGAGAGACTACAGAATTATACGCTGTAGTTAAAAAGGAAGGGAAAAGGTGGGGGTAAACGTTGATTAAAATTTGGTACAGTCAGTAGTAAGTACTGTACTTTGCGGCGGCCCCCCTTTTTCCCATTCTCCAAAGAACCTTAACTCTCCCGATCTCCTTTTCCCTCTCCATTATTCACCAGTCTCAGTGAGCTAGCTTATTTGCTAATTTTCACTTCAACTCGCTACCCCTCTCTCGTTCCTATGTACTCTTTCACCCCTATCAAAATTCGCTCAGAAATTTCAATAATAATATCTGTCAACTCCCGGTTTACTGACAACGGGCTCAGCACCTGCGGCGAAACTGAACCAAACCAACCCCACATTAGCGCTTTTGAATTTGTTCAATAGCTATCATACCGACCAAGTCAGTACATTCTACTCTGTTCACGGACCACCCTGAGTGTCAAGACCTCAATTGATCATTTAACAATCAGTATCAATATCTGTTTTCTCACCCAATTTTAGAATTCAGAATTGCGATCCATAATCAGAGAACATCTTCTGGTTTGTATAGAATATCTGCTTCGCCGACAAACCTGAGGCATTCATGTCTTTACTTTAGAACCCCCTTCTACCGTGCCTGAACTGTCAGTTATTCAATAGGGTAATTATCCTGTGGGCTGAGTTCCGATACTATGCGAAGCGACCAATGACGGATCGATCATCCTGCTCTGGTTCCTTTTAGTTATGCGCCTTTTCGAGAAGACCACTGCGCTAGTGTACCGGGTCATGCGTTGAAGTTGGGAGGGTTGATGCAGCAGCCAGAGCCGGCTACCGAAATTCTATGTGGAAATTCCCACAGCTAACACGGAAGCTTTCAGCTCAAAGAATGACCAATACATCCGCCACCGATACCCGCAACATTACCTACAATTGTGGCGCATGCCAAACCTCATAAGGTTCGAGTGCCTTGAATAACACCGGAAATTTGTTTTAGTCTGGCCTTGACAAGTAGCTGTCAGTCCCAAGCTATCAATACCACATTGATATCCAAGAGATACATACACGACAGCATATCGAAAAGGCAGCGTATAGAACGCCACACTCTTGCGAATTGATTTTGTTTCCTCACTCACCAGTGTTTCTCTGCATCTAACACGGTTTGCCTTTTTCCCTCTCAGCAGAGCTTCTTCTCCCACCCCCACTTTGGCCCCTGCGAGTATGACCCACAATATAAGTTTGGAAGGGCATGAGCGTCCTTCTAGACCATTATCGCCGGCGCTTGCATCCGCTGTGAACAGGCCTACTTCACAGTTATACCGGATCAATTCCAGAAATCAATCTAACATGAACGATTCTGATATAGCGGAGTTTACATCTAGGCCTAGGGCTGTAACACCAACAAGCTCTGGGCTTGCTACCGATCGGGCTATGGAATATTCTACAGGCAGTTTAGGCGATGATGATATCCGGGGAGGACTAGGCAGTTTGAATCGTTGGTCTCAATCAACGGTATCTAGTAAAGGTTCACCTAGGTATCGTGGTCATCGCCGAGGGGCTTATTCTAAAGCGTCAATCAATGACGACTGTACATCCCCTAAAGGCAGCGCACACCTTGAACGAAATAATACTACTCATTTCCCCCCCAGGGCTGCTGCGTCATCAATGGATCACGAGAGTCCGTTACAAGGTCGGCGTTCGAATACAGTAAACCTCTCGTCAAAAGAATGTGAAACGATGGATAACAATATATCATCAAAAATTGCGACGGCTGTGGTTGATGCAAGAGAGCAGCACCCGGAGGCCGTGCTCAACGAGCCTGCACCAATATCTGGAAGTTTCTTCCATAACCCCTGGTCAAAGGCCAGTGTAGGTCACCACTATACAAACTCAACGGATAGCGTGCTAGAGCCGCACACCGACAATGCAATGGGAAGGGATGGCTCTCCTGATCAAAGTTTGCAGCATCTGTTCGGTGGGAGTCAAGTTCACGGGAAACGGCGAAGGGGCCATTCTCAAAAGGCAATGCTATCTAAAGCTTTACAGAAAGCAAACACTGCCGTCCTTCTTGACAACGCAGCTAATTTTGAAGGTGCGATGGAAGCTTACAACGATGCCTGTCAGCTTTTGCAACTTGTTATGCTTAGGAGTAGCGGTGGCGAAGAAGAAAGGTTGAAACTTCAGGAGATTGTAAGTTCACTACTTACCCGAGGCTTCCATTTCTCACCAAAAACTAAGTTTTTTAGCGAGACACATATATGACTCGTGTAACAGAGTTACAGCGCATGGATTTTACTTTCACTGAGCCGAACAGTAAAGCTCTCCCCGAACGCCCACTCAGCCAGGAGTCTTATAGTGACATGTTCCAATTAATTGAAGAGGGTGAAGATGAAGCATTTCTTATGGATACTAAAAATCAAGTGCACCGTGATCCCGATCATCATCGGCTCATGTTTAGCGCAGGGTCGTTGACCTCTAAAAACATTGCCCCCGCACGACAATCATTATTGCCCTCTGCCTTGGATGATGACGGTGAGGACGGTGAAAATGCGCATTATGCGACTTCATTGCCCAGTTCTACTGGACAGCAAGATTATGCTCAAGCTGAATCATCTCAAATATCGAATGATGTCCCAGAATCTCCGGGCTCCCTTGTCCCGAACCAGATATCCGGAGAGCTACGTTTTAAAGAAAACTCGGACAACCAGACATGGTACTCTGAATTCTCTCTACTAGGTTCACATGCTAGGGACCCCTACGAATCAACATCCTGGCTTGATACTATTGACGAGTCTGGTGCATCTTCGCCGGCTTCAATGCGCTCTAAAGCATCGTCATTGTATCTTAGACATAGAAGAAGCCGGCATTTGAGCTACAACACTGAAGCAGAATTTGACGCTGCTCTCGACGCCGCTGTTGAAGCTGCTTATGATGATGGCCTTGAGCCAGTCATAGAGACAAGCGATCATTATGTTGGGAATGATGACGTCGTCGCAAATGCTCGCAGGAATGTCGAGCTAGCAAAACAAAAGGTTAGGGAAGCCGAACTTGAAGCGCAAGTGGCGACCTCAAGCGGCCGAGAGGTGCGGACTTGGCAGCAACAAAGAGTAGCTGGCCATCCTAATGTACCCAACTCGGATTACCTAGATGAAGAGGCCGAGGAAGAGGAGCGCTTACTGGAGGAAATGACTAGGGGCTATGTAATGGACGATTTTAAGTTTGATCTTCAGTCCAAGTCTGCTCTTCCTCGACAATCCGACTCTAGTAGCTTTTCCGGCAGAACATGGGAGAGCTCCACTGCATCGAACACAACGGCGTCTGGGCCAACATTATCGCCACTTGCAGAGGATAATGCTCTGCCTACGGTAGATACGCTGGTAGAACAAGATACAATGCCTTCTACCAACAACAGCTTTCCCGCTATTTTGCCCAAACAAAACCTTGTTGCGACGCCGGGTCCAAGCGTCCGTGCCCGGCGTATGTCAGGCCAAAACACTGCTGAGTTAAAGATCGAAACAAACCCTCAATATAGGGAAGACTTGGTTAGAACTAGTCAAGATCACCCCACAGATTCCCAGCTCTCCCGACCCCCTCCACCCCTTCCAAAAGATGAAACTCAGCCAGACTTTCCACCACAAACAAGTAGGACGCTTGGTCCTACTACCATTCTGCGCTCAGCAATGCGGTCAAACAAGCGAAATACATCCATTAGCTCTATCATTGAAGATATCTCTATTAAGGGAAGTCTAGAGAAGGCGAGTTCTCAAGAAGAGGACAATGGCCCCGGATTAGCAAAGGTGCCGCCTCCAGCCCGTCCAATTGGAAAGGTGCCCTCAGCGCCAGATAATCTGGGGAAGACGAACTCGACTCTTAAATCGTTTCGAGCAAGAAATGTCTCGGTACCGGGCCTTGATCCCGTTACCATCTCTCCTGACACGCCAAGCAGTGGGTTTCCTACTTTTGATGCTCAAAAAGGGGCCGGGGGTGTTTCAGTTCCTGTTTTGCCCACTCCAACAGGCACAAATTTTGCTCCAAATGGTCTCCCAAGCGGGGGTCTTTATCTATTTGACAGCCATATCCACTCACCAACCAATCTTGGTTCGCCGAACATAACAGCTACCAATGCACCTGCCCCCTTAGAGCCTTGCCCTGATTCCTTCCTTTTGCGTCCTTTCTGGCTTATGAGATGTATTTATCAAACAATCGCTCATCCTAGTGGTGGTTATTTGACTACCAAGTTGTTTGTGCCACGCGATGTCTGGCGTGTGAAAAATGTTAAAGTCAAGGCAGTGGAAGAAAAGGTTTCAAACTGTGATTTGTTGACGGCAGCCTTGCTTAAACTAGCCAAAGTCGATACTTATGATGCTGACGCTATTCTGGAAGAAATGCAGTCCTTTGAGTCCGTTCTTGATCAGGTACAGTCATCACTTTCAAAGAAGTTAGGCAGTGAAGTTGGTGTTCAGGGATCCATGGCGCTATTTAGAACCTCCCAGGGCTCAGATGATGCTGCAACTGTCGATACATTGCCCTCGAAGACTTCCAGCGGAGCCAGCAAGTCTTATCTAACATCCTGGCGCAAACTACGATCGAAAAACTCCGGATTTGGTGGCACATTGTCTCTTTCTAACTCAAGAGAAACCAGTAAGGATAATCTAACAATCAGCTCTCTTCCAATGACTTCAGTACTGGGTTCTCAATCTGTTAAGCGCAACCCAACGCAGCTGCAGTTTAATGGGCCCAACGCGCACTATATGGGTGCTTTAGCTCGGCTTTGCGATGCCGCCCAAGTCCTAGGTAAGTAAATCATAACTGCGCCACAGATACTATTGTCATTAACACGTGGATTAGACCAAATTGCTCAACAGGTTGAAGACCCAGGCTTGAAACACTCTTCTCCGACACTAGTAGGTTTGGAATTGAGTACCCGCCATGCGGCAGAATTCTTTGGGTTTTACATTTGTCGGTTTGCTTTGAATGATATCGCTATGATGCTTGATAAGTTCATCAAAAGAGGAAGTGAATGGGTGCTTATCTAATGTAATATGTACGTGCAAATATATCGGGTGTTATGAGATGCATGCAAGTTTGTGATGTACTTTCTGGTCCGTTCATCATGATGGAAGAAATTTTGTGAGACAGTAGGTCATTTGACTTTACAGTGTCTTTGAGAATGTGCTCAGACCATCTGTTTGCTCATGCCTCAAGACTTATATGTACATTCATGCGCTCGACATCTCCGTTAGTTCTTGAAAGACCCCTTCATCGTTCATTGTTACGGTAAATGTTATTTACTTAGTTTCATGTCTTCTCCGATCGTCTCTGCACCCCTGCAGACTTCAAACAGATTTGGCGCCGCCTTTCAGCGTCGCGGATAATCTCCAACGATAATTTTAAGCTCGGAGCAAGGTGCGCGTATCTCTCTACTTCAGCCACCACTCCCGATATTACTTTGTCCACTTGGTCCAAAGAGGGCAGCAAAACGGACAGCGCCGGGGACATGGTAGCGCCCATTATCAAGAGGGCCTGTGATACCATAGATAGGGCACCTTGCCAAAGGTATGGGAGATGGCCCTCGCGATGACTTGTGATGTTTTCCAATTGGTGTAGCGTAGCTTCCAAGCATCGCCGGCAGTACTCCTTCACAATTGGATCCGAAGAAGCTTGTTCATTGTCGAATACAGCCAAAATATAGGGTCGGTAGATGATTGTTCGACATGCGAAATATCGAAGGCGTAGAACAGTTTGCACAGAATTCGAGACAGGCTTGTAGGAAAGAGGAAATTGAATAGGCTGGGGAAGACTGTCATACCACTGAGAGAGTTGAAAGTCAAGCTCTGAGACAATGGGGCCGAGTGACCCGAGAGTGGGTGGGTTGTCTTTCTGATAAATCAAATGGCTAACTCGGTTGAGTAACCTCCTCAGGGCAATTTCTGCCAGAAAATACCAAAGCTCGTCACGGCCCATTGGCTCATGTCCAGCTTCAGTCTCATCAGGCTCACCCTCGAAACCCTCTTCATCATCATCATCTTCTTCTTCGAATCCCCCGGGAAGATCGATTAGTTCTTCAAAATGTACAATCCCGGAGTGTGGCAGATCTAACTCTGCTAATAAATCACTCTCATAAAGTAGAGCATTCCAGTATACTCTCACGCTCAACTCTTTCCAATAGAAAGGGATGCGAGAAGGATCGCCAAGAAGAAGCTGCAATTTCAAACTAGCATTTGAGAGCAGAGTCCAGGCCTCTAGAGGCCTGACGAGGTAGAAAAGATATGCCGATGCCAATATTATACATTGTGCGGCGAGCACTGAGTTACGCATCATAACAAGAGGCAAAAGGCCCCAAGCCGCCGCAAAATATGACATACCAGGAGCTTCTCTGTCTGGCGGGAGTAAGGCAATGCTGCCACGCTGACTTGCGCAACCAAGCGCTAGGACTAAAAGAGAGAGACAACTTTCAGGTCCTTCTCGGAAGCCACAATTGACGGCAATTTGGTAGTATCTATGCCATGTATATGGGTTGACACACGCATACCACACATTAACACGTTCGAAATAGGAATTAATGTAAGTGATCGCATTAGACAAATCTAATACCTCGGGCCCCCTGATCCTGAGCGGCTCACGCGCCATCTCCAGCTGTAAGAGAGTATGAGGATCGTAAGGACCAGCGACTAGGTCTCGAATTAAGGGCCACTGTAAGAGATGTAATGCAGGAGTAGTATGTAGCTTGGGCATTGTTGAAATGCTTGCAGGCGGATTCGCCCACGATGCAAGTCCCACAACAGACGTTCTTCCGGGAATAACAACCACACTAGATACCTTGGTTGTCGTATCGCCACCACAGATATTGGTATCGTTGCTATTTGTTGGCGACGCGGAGGGCAGTGAGAACGTGGCGGTTTGATTTGCCAAACTGGATTGCAGGAGTCCCTCAATGCGGTTGAGTCTTTCGATTATCATTCTATCGCCAGCATCAAGTTTAATACCGGGCTCCCTATAGACGCAGTCTACATCCAATTCAGTGCAGAGCTGGCACTTCGGGCGTACCCCATTGCACCTGGTCTTTCGCAGGCGACATATCTGACACTTAACACATAGATGGTTGTTCCTGGTCAGTGAGTACTCGGTTTGAAGATATTAGGCAATCAGAGGAAGACGGTAAACCAAGACGAAGGGGGTGAAAAGAACAAACAATTCTGGGAGACTAAAGAAAGGGGGACTGGTTCCTGATTCGAGGGAAAGGAAGCAAGAAAGGTTCGGGAAACATACAGCTATTGTCGCACGTCTTCGAGGATATTCGGTCACTTCAGAGTTGATTCGCTTCTTCGTTCCCGTTTCACCCGGGAAAGCCATGATGCAGCCTGCATTGTCTACATGCTCTCCAACTTCTCCAGGGAAAGGTGGCATGGCTGTCATTTAAGTCACGTCGACAAGTGCATCAACCCTAGACTTACCCTAGACAAGTAGTGGACTCCATGCATGAACGATGGTATAGTCTGTAGGTCAGGGAGTCAGCATATGAGTAGGGATCACGGGTAATCTAATATGATATATAATCTGTAATGACTTACACCTGGGGTTCTTGGGCCAAGAACTCTCATTTGCTCAATTTATGCTAAAGGGCGGGGAAAAGGCAACTACTCTTTGGAGTTCGGGCCTTTCCACCCACTAGGTAAGAAAGAAGAGGCACTAATGTTAAAAATATATATATATATTAATTTTTGCTCTCTGAGTGGACAGTGAGAACAATCATCCGTTCATTTAGCAGGTTTTTGTTTAAACCAATCATCACCGTAACCACATCTTTAGTACAGTACATATTAATACATACTGTATACAATAAGTACTTATGTCGTGCGCATAAATTACCTAGAGTGGGTAGTTTTCGACCACTATCTAGATAGTAGGTAAGTATTTATGGAGTAAAAGTATTTATATTTAGATTGAAGAAGAGTGGAGGAACCACGTGCGGGAAAACCTTCTTCTACACGCGTCGTCGTGCCCTTACCACAACAAAAGACGCCAACTCCAAGTTTGATAATAAATAGAACAACTACGGAGCACTGATCCAGGTAGAATCGATACCTGAAAGAAAAAGAAAAGAAAAGAAAACAAAAATTACACTATCAAACTACTCATAGTCATCCAAGCTCTGGCTAAGAATGCCGCGACCTCCTACAAAACGCAGTCGCTTGCCGTCAAAGGCTGTTCCCATTCACTCTAAGGAAAAGCCCCAACCGGAACACGATGGTTTTCATACAGCACATATATCCAGATCCCCGGCCATTCAAGAACAGGATGCTGGAAATGCTTCACAATCAGCCTCCAAACAGGCAAACACTTCACGGCAACTGAGAAATCAGACACCCATGTCGAAAGCATATGAACAAGCAATAGAATCTTCGCCGATAGGGGAAAGGGGTGCTACGGGAAGTCGGCCTCCTACTAGATCCAGGGGTTATTCTTCTACCATTTCAATTGCTGGTCGAAAGGGTGATTTGAGTTCAAAAATCCCTGGGACGCCTGCATTCGAAAGCTCCATACTAAGTAACTTCAGAAGGCGACCGCGACAAGCAAGCATTCTACAGATGATGCAGGCAGAGGATGGGTCGTCCGAATTAGATGATGATGACTTTCTTGGTGACCTGAGTCCTGAGGATGAGTCTACACCGTTGAATTTCCCGAGAACGAAGACGCTTTTAGTGAGGAATACGGTTTCGCCATCTCCTTCTCAACCATCATTACCTTCTAGCGATGGGCCACGCAAGCGAAAACAATCGACTAAAGAACGTGAGGTTTCTCAGTCTCCCTCAGCCATCGTAAGGAACAGCCTCGCGGAGTTCCCAAGTCCGAGTGATCGTGGTGAATCTGGTTTATTTTCAAAAGCATCATCACAATATGAGTCTGTAAAAAGGTTTAATCAGATAATGGCTCCACCTTTGAGCAGCAGTCCATCGTCTACTTCCTTATATTTGACTTCCACTACAGAGCCGGCGCTGTCGTCAGAAGCGCCCAGAAAAGCTACCAAGGCATGTTCGAGCAGCGACACAACCACTCTGCCCACTGCGACCCTTCAAAGTCGGCTTCTTCCTCGTCGCCAACGACAACGCGGACCCAATGGTGCCACCGGATTTCTTAGCGATTCAAACGATGATGGCGACTCTGTTGCAGATCGAGATGATGACGAACTATCCTACCCACTGTCAAGAAGGCATGGTGTCAAAAAAAAGTCATCATATCGTTCATTAGCAAATAAAAGACACGCTTCTAGCCAAGGTAGGAGCATGGAGCGCTTACTTGGAGCCGTAGAGAGCTCAAATCTAGGTCGAGGAAAGATCAATGGAATTAAAGAATTACCGCCTCGAGAAGATGCGGTTGTCGATAAAGAAAATGGGCTGGCCAGTACATCCTCACCTTTATCCTCGCCTCTTGACTCTGCCGAGTTTGAATCTGATTCGGCTTCAGATCCGGCGTCTCCAGCGGATTTCCTTAGTGAAGAGCTAAGGGTGCAAGCTAAGAGATTTGCCGAGATTGATAAATGGGAAATGGATTTTGAAGATATTCCTGGTAGTCAAGGCAGTGCTTTCGATTAAGGCGTATATGTCAGCGTTCCTTGATGGCCTTGACGATAACCATCGTGTCTCCTGGAGTTGGTTTTAGGAGATAATCAAATAAATTAGTTACGATGATATATTCATCTTTTCCCGACGATAAGCGGGACAGCATGAACCAAGCCCCGCAGTTGAATGGTAAAACCCCACCTTTTGTTTCTCACATTAAATGATCTGTGTAGACAAAATTGCTTCTTCACTGCTGAAGTGCTTTGGCCTCTTGTTCAGTTCTTGTAGAACCATGACCACTATGGATGCTATATTGGCAGGGAAATATCCTGCCAAATCTCACGCTCGCAGAGTTGCTGAGCTTTTAAAAGAGCATGAACACGATGCTCCTAGCATTATTTACCTCGAGGCGCAAAAAACCCGCTTCATCGAGGATAACGACGAGTCGATGCCATTCAGGTATAACAACCCAGCTTGTAACCTCCCGACCGATTATTCTTCATGCGTTTAGAGGGCTCACTTGTTTCAACACTTAGACAACGTCGTTTCTTTTATTATTTGTCGGGATGTCTGCTGCCAGACTCATGTTTAATTTACGACGTTAACGCCGACAAGCTCATACTTTTCATTCCTCCCATTGACCCAGAAGAGGTGGTCTGGTCTGGTCTTCCCCTTTCCCAAGATGAGGCTCTGAAACTTTACGATGTCGACACCGTGCTGGCTACAACTGAAGTCAACGCCACTCTTGCTTCCATTGCTTCGACCTACGGTGCCAACGCGGCTGCTTTCGCGATCGCCGACCAGGTCTCTAATGGAATCAAATTCCAAGGATTCGCGAGAACTAACCTCTCTGTCCTAAAAGGGGCTATTGAGAAATCACGTGTTATCAAGGATAGGTATGAAATAGCCCTCTTAAGAAAAGCGAATGATATATCTGCCAAAGCGCACATCGCTGCTATCAAAGCTTCCAAAACCGCGTTGAATGAGTGTGAAATCGAGGGTGCGTTTATTGCTACCTGTATTGCCAATGGTGCTCGTGAGCAATCCTACCACCCAATCGTCGCTTGTGGCGAGAACGGGGCCACCCTGCATTACGGTAAAAACGATGATGGTTTGATAGACCCAGCGACTAAGATAAGGAAGAAGAATGTGCTTATCGACGCTGGGGGAGAGTACCGTGCATATTGCTCTGATATCACACGTGTTTTCCCTCTTGGCGGGAAGTTCTCGATGGAGACCCGCCAAATCTATGAAATCGTCCTACAAATGCAGACTGAGTGCATTGCAATGTTGAAAGGTGATGTCCAATGGGAAGATGTACATGTGCATGCACACCGTGTTGCCATCAAGGGCTTGCTGGGCCTAGGACTTCTACGCGGCTCTGAGGATGAATTATTTGAGAAGCGAATCAGCGTAGCATTCTTCCCTCACGGTCTCGGGCATTATCTCGGAATGGATACGCATGACACTGGTGGCAACCCTAACTATGAAGATAAGGACAGCATGTTTAGATATCTTCGGGTGAGAGGTCGTTTGCCTGCGGGGTCTGTCATTACTGTCGAGCCCGGTGTAAGCTCATGTACCCGTTGAAATAACCCGCATCTTTTCAAGCTAACGCTGTATGTTCCAGATTTATTTCTGCCGCTTTATTATTGAGCCCTTCATCAAATCCCCCGAATTGAGCAAGTACATCGATACCGATACTCTAGAGAGATACTGGGGTGTTGGAGGAGTTCGTATCGAAGACAATATCCATGTCACCAAAGAAGGATACGAGAATTTAACTACCGCCCCGAAAGTCATTGAGGAGGTGGAAGCGTTGGCACTTTAGTCAAAGTTATATTTCAGAGGAACACCACAGATAATTAGTTTATTGAAACATTATTGAGCTCCTACATGGACGGTGCATTTGATCCGGTTAGCCCCCACAGTTTCCCGTGTTCTGTGGGATACTCATCATGTATGGGCCTGAAATTTAGTAGCCCACATCATCCTAGCAACAGTACGAGGGGCCAAACAATGCCCCTTGGCTCTATTACCACTCATGTGGCCATAGTTACAAACTTGGAGTGCACAGACCTAACACCATACCAGTATGTGAGGGGGCGAGACCAGCTAAAGAAGAGAATCTGTGCCGGAGATTTATGCCCACAACCCTAAGACAGTTAAACGGGGACCTTTTTTGGTTGCCACGGTCATAGACCACTTCTAAGTCGCTTTCTGCCACTGCCTTTCACAGCTGACTCATTCTCCACTTTCTCTTGAGCACGTTTTTCTTTATGATCAAGGACCAAACTGAGAACATCGAAACAAAATTCAGGAACCTCCAGGCACAGCTTCTTAAACTCGTCCTCAGCTTCATGTCGCAGAACATGACTTCGCATAGCCCAAAAAGATGCCACCGGCTTACGGATCGTTACATCATCAGCCTGGGTATGTGTGTAAACATACCTCGCGTATACGATCTCACCGAGTGGAGTGCTATTCACACAGTGAATTTTCGAGTGTGCCAAGGTTTTCAGTGCTGGAATGCCCAATCTCTCTGCCAGAGTATAAACCCGTGCGTGCTTTAGCAGCTGTTCACCGCTACCATCTATTCCTGCCAAGGCCGTATCATTTTCAGTGGAAAAGTCGGCAAGAGAGCTGGCGTAGTTACGAGTATATTGGAACTGAAGGAAAGACCCAAAGGCTTCAACATTCTCTGTTGGTAGTTCAATGCGACGCTTGAATAATCAGCTATATGGTTGATTTGGTTAACATATCCGGCTGACTCACAGGACTGGATTCACTAAATGATGCCACTATATTAGCGAGGAAAGGCGAGTCCAACAATAAACTTTGATGTGCCGTTAAAGTAGTCTTTTCCTCCCCTTGTCCTACAACCAGCTCGACAATAGGCGACCTCAAGAATCTAGTTACTGTAAGTAATATGCATGGGGGTGGTATTGTGTGTTTATTTAATAAAGTACTTGATTGTGGAAAGGAAGCTTACTCTAAGAATTGAAGAGTGGGATCTTTTTTGGGAGGCGCTGGCTGCTCTGCTAGCTTTGGTAGTGGCTCAACATCTGCATCCGGCAGAGAGATGTCCTGCTTCGCTCCGGGTTGGTCGCTATTTGTTGTGTCTGTCTGAGGATTTGGGTTCATATCTACATCGGGTGTTCCTGTATGCTGGGTATTTTGTGTGTTCTCTGTACCGTGAGAGCCCTCGCGCCCGGTAATTTGTACTTGTGGGATATCCATTGGTTATCTCAGGCCGCTGTGGTTGATATATGTAGCCGACAAAGAATTGGTAAGAAAGGGCGATGTAAAGGGTCCCTCAGGGTAAAAAAAAGATGAGCGTGCCTGATAAATTGCTCAGATTGGAAGCTGACCAGGCTACAACAGCACAAGTAGTACTTGCAAACACGGAGAAATAATGAGGGACCTTAGAATAGAAGGCAAAACTAGGGTCCATATATAACAAACAGAAACCTCACGCGTTCTAAGAGTACACGGTGTAAGCTCATTGAGTTTAGTATTCTGTGTGTAATAACTAGTGGTAATGTAAGATATTTGTAACTTTCATGACATTGACAACCTGGTTTAGATTTTATGATCTCATAGAGGGCAAAAAAAAAAAAAAATAAAATAAAATAAAATAAAAAAGGGACAAAAAAATAACGGCACCTGATGATTATTAATTCGGATCAGAGGTAGATAACATGCAATGATACATATTATAGATGCAAGCTTTCTCTTTTGATCTGATGACAAGTTGATTTCAACACATACTCCGTAACTTAGTCCAGGTGTTCTAGTAAATTTCCCTATTAGGTATAATATACCTAGCTGTTTTTGGCTAAAATGCTGAACATCCATTCAGGTGGATGGCTCCTCCAGTATGACATAAATGTTCGCAAATTATACTTAATATGTACGGAATTGGCAAGATATTTTATATACTTTCATCTAATCTACAACTGAATCAAGCCATATTATGTGCTGTTTCAAGTTGGTAAATCAGGACCGTTTATTATGCCACATCTAGCAAATACTTACACACTATCCGATCCGAATAACAAGGTATTTGATAATTTCCGAAAATCAAGGTTCATCATCACAATTCTAAAGAAAAGTACCTTGGTAAACATAGGCATGATGTTGTATATGCAAAATGTATGTACATACCTTACTTCAGCAAGCTCAGCCGCTTTGCAAAAGTACCAGGTTACGGAATGGATCATATAAGCTACAGCTGCATAAGTATCGACCAAAAAAAAAAAAAAAAAATGCTGACCTTTATAAGAGAGTTATTAGTAATATGAAGTACTAACTAGGTGACGGGATGTATGTAGGTATGTACGGCGTATGTATGTAATTGTACAGCGTAGATTAGCACCCTGTTATAGAGCTATTAGGTAATATAGCTACAGACTGAATATACCCCACTTTGAAAATAACCAATCCCCGTTTCTATGATGAGCCCAGTTGAAAGCTGACGCTACCTAGTCTAGGACCCTCGTCTATCTTTCACACAGAGGAGTAGAGGAATGCTCACGGGCCGTTCGCTATTCTTCCGGTCCTGGCAGTGTAGCTCGTCTCGAGGTTTTGCTACTCGCAGTCACTTGACATTCTCACATTTTAACATCACTAATACACAGACTTGCTGGATTGGGCCCCTCCGAGGTCAAAGACGTAGCATGGCGACAGTTATTCACCCAGCTCGGGATCCAAATACTCTGAGCAATTATAATAATTGGGTTTCTACGCATATCGTCGCTAATTTTGACATTATATTCGAGCAAAAAAAGCTTGTTGGTAATGTTATCCACAAGCTAAAGTCCGTCACTGATGCGGAATCTACCGAGATCCTTCTGGACACAAGCCATGTGGATATCGGTGATGTGCAAGTCAATGGCCAGTCTTCTCCCTGGGAGCTCCTCCCTCCTCTGGAGCCATACGGTGCTGCCTTGAGGATCAAATTGAACCAGGGTGTGGGGCTGAACGAGATGGTTGAAGTTAATGTATGTTAGTTACCTGTCAGTTTTGGTGCCGCCCTGGATATTTGTCTAATTTGAGGAAACTAGATCTCTGTCAAGACCACTGAAAGATGTACAGCTCTCCAGTGGCTAACACCGGCCCAAACATCCAATAAGAAACACCCATATATGTGTAAGCTAGTATTCTTGCTCTGTAACCAGAAACATGCAGAAAACGATGATCCTAACTCGAGATACCCTATCTAGTCTCTCAATGCCAGGCTATCCATGCACGCTCTATCTTCCCGTGTCAGGATACACCTGATGTGAAATCCACTATCGATTTCAACATCACATCATCCCTTCCTGTAATTGCCAGTGGATTACCTGTTCGGGATACCACGAAGGCAACACTTGATACCGAGAAAGTCTTGTACAAGTTTCATCAGAAGCTGCCAATTCCAAGTTATTTGTTTGCGCTTGCAAGTGGGTATGGAAGTCCACAGGTTCCGAGAAGATGCTTGGTTCAACTAACCTGTCACAGTGATATCTCGGAAGCTGCAATAGGGCCACGAAGTGTTGTTGCAACTAGCCCCGACAAACTCAATGAATGCCAGTGGGAGTTAGAGGCAGATACCGAGAAATTTATCCATGCAATTGAGGTTTGTTATGATTTCGACTTTCAGATTTAACATCTCGTATCCTGACACTGGTGTAGGGAATTGTTTACCCTTATGCTTGGGGAGAGTACAATGTGCTAATCCTTCCTCCAAGCTTTCCATACGGAGGCATGGAAAATCCTATATTTACTTTCGCGACACCCAGCATTATATCAAAAGTATTTCTCCGAGTGGTTGGACATGTTAATTACCTGCCTCTAATGCAAGGACCTAGGACCGGGAAAACGTGGACGTCATTGCCCATGAACTTGCCCATAGCTGGAGTGGTAACCTTGTCACCAATGCTTCATGGGAACACTTCTGGCTGAACGAAGGCTGGACCACTTACCTTGAAAGACGTGTTAGTGAATTCACCCTGTATTGTACCTATTTGCATTCTTGAACTTAAACTAACCAGCTACGTGGCAGATTTTGGCTGCTGTGTGAGTACTAGAAGTTTGTCATTCTTCAGCCGAATGCTAATGAAGGCTATAGCCACGGCGAGGCATATCGGCATTTTTCGGCTATTATTGGTTGGAAGGCTTTGGCAGATTCCGTTGAACACTTCGGGCATGACCATCCTTTCACCAAATTAGTCACAGATCTGAAAGGCAAAGACCCAGATGATGCCTTTTCTAGTATTCCGTATGAAAAGGGCTTCAACTTCTTGTTTCATTTGGAAACCCTGATAGGAAAGGATAAGTTTGATCAATTCATCCCTCACGTAAGTATATCGCATTGGTGAAGCAACGGGAGACTAATGTTTTTTGAGTATTTTACCAAATTCAAAGGGAAGTCCCTCGACTCATACGAGTTCAAAGCAACTATCATTGATTTTTTCCAGTCCGACCCGGAAGCCTTGAAGCTCTTGAACGGCCTTGATTGGGATGCCTGGCTCTATGCACCAGGTTTGCCCCCCAAGCCCAACTTTGACACCTCCCTAGTGGACGTTGTTTATGAATTGTCAAGAAAATGGCAGTCTCTACCTGAATCAACATTTGAGCCCCATCCAAGTGATGTCCAAGGGTTGACAGCAAACCAAATCGTCGTGTTTTTGGAGCAAGTCCTTTTGTTCGAGCGACCGATTACCGCTGAACTGTCAAGATTGATGGGAGAAGTGTATGGCCTGGCCAAGAGTGAAAATATTGAAGTTGCCAATCTCTATTTTCAAGTTGGCCTAAGAGCAGGCGATGTGACGGTGCATGGACCGACGGCGGATTTGCTGAGTAGAATTGGTAGAATGAAATTCGTGCGACCTCTGTATGCAGCCACCAAATGTTGCTAGCTAGTTTGAACACGCTAACCTTTTTTATGCAGCTACCGGAACCTTCAGAAAGCGAACCGTTCACTTGCAGTTGAAACTTTCGAGATAAACAAGGAGTTCTATCACCCTATTTGCCGGGCGATGGTTGAAAAAGACCTTTTCGGAAAGAAAGGGGAATGACCTGAAGAAACTTCTTGCGCGCAGGCAAAACTACAAGCTAGAAGTTGCACTCTGAGCAGAAAGTTTGATTCGAATGCATGAATGGTCTACCGTGCTAAAATACAGAAGTGAGAAGTATAGCGGTATAATTAACAAAATTGGTATATTTTGCATGGAAAACTATATCGTACAATCATACAGTACAGTATACCTTATCAAATGACAATGTGTAACACATAAATAGCATTGAATCGAGCCTTCAAATTAAAAGCTCATCGCTTTCCATCCACCAACTTCTTATCAACTTCAGAGTATCCGAATATGCCGGGCTTGCCATCGCGCGGACGTAGTTGAAAGATAAGATCCGCCTCGGTCACCTGGGAAAGTTCCGAAATTATCCGCCGCATATATGCAACAACTCGAGCTACTCTGGTCCAGTCCAGCTCCTTCCCATCCGGTCCAGCATGACTTGCCTTCCATAGATTTCTCCAGACGGCTGCTCCCAGCACGGCATCTCCTTTCACGAGACCTTCATCATACGCTGCAAGAAGGCCCCGCCACTGTATAAAAAGATCCTTGAGAAACTTATTCCGGATTGTGCGACTGGTAAACCCATGAAGAACATCCATTCGGTGCTCGGCATTATGTGAAAAATGATCAATCAAATGCCGGGAATATGTCTGAAAGCTCTCATAAGATGGCAAGGCTCGTAGCCGCACGGTCAGGAGATACATATGTAGAAATGTGATTTGCGACCATGTTGAAAACGTAGGTGCAAGGCCGAGTTCTGGTGTCATCCAAATCAATTAGTTCCAATTTTTTTTTAAAAAAAATAATATTAGCCAGCTTAACAACTCACCTTCATACCACCACCCTTCGCCAACTCCAAGGTCTTCACCTGCTTCAGTTTTGGGAACCTGTGCTCCCTTTATTGATACTTGCGGGATACTGTAGTCTGCCTGACTTGAGCAAGCTTCAAACAGTTTTTGTGTCATTCCGTATGCCACATAGGTCTCTGCAGCAGTACCGGGACGAGGCATGATAGCGCGGGCTAGTTGTGAAGAGCTCCTGCGTATGTTCGAATGAGGACCGGGGAATGGAGCTAACGTTTGTGGCTGAGGTTTACCATGATGGCAGGTTGACAAAGGCGAAAACATCAAGCAAGGCGAAAGGCGCCGCGAAGAGGGACTGTGTTTTGATGCATAATTTTGCGACGTTATGGATGAGACCAGTGATCTGTTCGTGTGTTGAGCCTGGAGATCGTCAATACCCGGGAGTTTTTTTTTTTTTTTTTTTTTTTTTATAGGTGGAAAAGTGGTAGTACCTGGCGAATTCGAGAATGGGGAAATCCCCGCACCATAGAGAAATGGAGGTTCTTCGAAGCCATATTGCCAAAACAATGCTGGGGTCCTGTCACTGAAACTGATACATAAGTGCCCACTTGCACTTATTGATTCCCTACAAGGTTGTGCACTTACTGTTTGTATTGTTTGCAGTTGATAAGTCCGAAGGCGGCTCCGCTCCTCCATGATTGGTTGGACACAGACATAGTGGTACAGTGCCTAAGGTACAGACTACCTAGTTACAACAGGTCTTCAGTAAATAGACGGCATGTATGCGTAAAATAATAATGATGGTAATGATAACAGTAGCGATGCTAAACCAAAAGAATAAAGAGTACGGGGAAAACGCAAAGGGAGAAAGGCTGCCCCATTTGGGTTTCAGTACTAGCTTCAATGTCCTAGTAGTTTTCACATCAGTCTTGCCCGGTTGAATACTCTAAGCCGCAATGAGGGACAAAAACGAATGAGTTTCTCTTTTGAGAAAAAGCCTAGCAAATGTTGCAGCATATAGATTCTTGCCGACCATTCCTTGCAAGTATATAACGGCTATCCTCTTAGGCCGATCGTTCCATGCTGCAAACTTGAGTTGCCTTTAGTCAAGATTTTCTTAAGTTCGGCAATCCTCTAAAACGACTCGTTCGGAACGCATCTCTAGAAGTGGAAGAATATCTGAAAGTTTATTTGGATCTCGCATAACGGCAGGGATATCGTCTCTTGTAGCTGCTAGAGTCTGTTGTGGGGACATCGTCAGCTATATTGCTTTATGCTTGACCAGTGCTAGATTAAGCACTACGGCTATGGAAGCTACCTGTCGGACCCTCTCATAGTCCATCTCTTTGCATTGATATTCTCTGATTACTTCTGAGGTGTCAAAATCAACATATACCCTCGTGTCTCGAAGTCGAAAAAGGACGTTGTCCAGCCTCATGAAGAATCTTGATAGTAAAAGCAGCCTACCCGGCATAACGCGGATCTTGCACGACAGCATAGCGATCCCATTATCAGCAAGTTCATCTTCGTATAGTATTACTTCGTCAAAAAATAGTATAGGGTCCGGTTGTTTGAGCAATTCTAACGGGATAGATTCCGCGGTGGGTTCGAAAGCTGGGCCATTCGAGTGGACGGTGCCCATGTAGTTCGTAGTATAGGACCAGTCAAACGGTTTGACAACCTCCTTGATACCCTCATGTGTTTTCTCTCTGTTGACTGGTTAATTGCCTTTCAAGGCCAGAATGAACCAGACCAAAGCGTACGGGGCCCCAATACCTGCTTTTCTGCCACTCTTTTGAATAAGCCACTTTAAGCATTGAAGTTCCTGTTTTATCGACGCGATCTAAAGCGTCGAACGCGTTAAAAGAAATCCCCCATTTACTCTGTTCGTGTTCAATTGTGACAAAATTATCACCGAAGATCATTTCTGGCGGAGCAATCCCAAGTTTCTTTGTCATGTGCTCTATCGGTTCGGCTTTGAGTATCGGTCGCTTCTGGGTGATAATTTGGAAGCCTTTAATTGAAATTGAACTAGGTCTTTCGGCCGTAGGGAAATCCATGGTTGAATTCCTCATCATGACTGTTTGTTCTGATAATCTGTGAGATCGCATGTTAATTGTACAGTACATACGCCCTTATCGCTCTCCGATGGATGATAGCCCCGCGGTGGTCGGAGAAAGAGGCGGTCCGGAAACGTTGCCGTGGTGATGGGCTGGGCCACATAGTTTCATAAACAGGCGGAGCGCCTGGATCTCCGGTCTCTGCTTCTATCCAACGTTGTCCGGCACCGGCTTACCCCCATTACCAACCAGAAACCCCGTCTTCTTAAACCTGCAATGTGGAGAACACCCGCCTGATACAGATTGATTGCCACGATATTTGCGCTTTGATTTCTGTTCTCGTTTCTCTACTGTACCTCTAGCCTTACTATATTCGCTTTTACCTGCAACAATGGCTACTAGGACCTTGGAGAGTCGTTTTGAGCATCTTTCGGTCAAAGATGAGAATGCTCAGGGAGGCCCATGCAATGGGCTTTATAAAAACAAGGTAATTCTTGCTACTGTACATTAGGCATTGATGTTGTTTATCTATTTATCTTTGTTATTTATTTCATTTCATTTTCATTTTTTTTATTTATTTATTTTTATTTTTATTTTATTTTTTTTTTGCTGACTTCATTTCATCAGGGTTCCCTGTCAACAGCTGTCTCACTTTCTGGCCTTGGTTCCACAGCACAGCTGAGCAGTGGCTCGAATAGATCCAACCTCCTCAAACTTGCTCTGCAGAACACGAATGACAATAAAGTGAACAGCATAAACATTGGAGCTTCGCCTATAAAAGCACAGTGCCATCGCAATGTGGATGAGAACGGAGATCAGAGACAGCAAACATCGCTTTACGACAATTCAGCACCTAAGAAACTACACCTTGGGATGTTTGAAATAGGGAAGCCTTTGGGTAAGGGTAAATTCGGCCGAGTCTACCTGGCCAAGGAAAGATCATCCGGGTTCGTATGCGCCTTGAAGGTTTTGCACAAATCCGAGTTACAGCAGGGTGGTGTACAGAAGCAAGTTCGCCGTGAGATTGAAATTCAAAGCAATCTACGCCATCCAAATGTCCTAAGGCTCTATGGTCACTTTCAGGATAGCAAGAGGATATTCTTGATTTTGGAATTTGCTGGTCGAGGTGAATTATATAAACATTTACGGAAAGAACACCGATTTCCTGAGTGGAAGGCCGCCCAGTATATAGCACAGATGGCTGCTGCTTTGAAATACCTCCACAAGAAGCATGTGATGCACCGTGATATCAAACCGGAGAATATCCTTGTTGGAATCCATGGCGAAATTAAGATAAGCGATTTCGGCTGGAGTGTCCATGCGCCAAACAATAGGAGACAGACAATGTGCGGAACACTTGATTACCTGCCGCCTGAGATGCTCAAGCCGGGCTCACAAGACAATTACTACAACGAGAAAGTCGATCTGTGGAGTTTAGGTGTCCTGACATATGAGTTCTTGGTAGGAGAAGCCCCATTTGAGGACACGCCAGTCATGACCCAAAGACGGATTGCACGAGCGGACATGGCGGTCCCCTCATTTGTTAGCCCTGAAGCGAGGGATTTGATCAAGCGAGTATGTTCTGAAAGCTTCTAATTTCGGACGATTATTAACCGACATACTTACTTTTTCACAGTTGCTCGTGCTCGACCCTGAGAAACGCATTTCACTCGACGAAATCCAGAAGCACCCATGGATCCTTAAACACTGCCTCAAAGACGACCGGCTTACGAAACGAACGTCTGGTTCTTCAAAGGAAGGGAAACCATAGAACATTTATACATGCATTTCAAGGGGTTTCTGGAGTTATAATGTCTTTGGGGGTGGTTTTTATCTTCTTTTCTTTCATTTCATTTTGTCTCCCTCGCGTCATACAGATGGAGGCCTTTTCTAGATACGAGGAGTTAAGGCTTTGGGCGATTGGAGTTTTTCGTATTCACCCGAGTAATTCCAATTATCTCGAGAGTCCTGGGTGCCAATATACTGTCATTGTCTTCCTCTTATAATATCCCCCTAATTGTGCAATGAATACAATATATATCGCACCTCCGTATCACGTAGCATGGGGAAAGCAATGCCACTGTACTGGAAAAGATGTGAAGAGAAGGATGAAAAGAGAGAAGGGAATAGATAATATCATCGATAAATTTCATCGAACGGCCGTGTGTCTCTGAAGCAGCTGTCCCAAACTTCGTTCACAACTTTCTCAGCATGGGCTTCATCTTTGCATGTAGGCCTTGCCCGCACCGACAAGACTGCCCGCCTTCTGACACACTCTTGGTGCTGTTGCGTAAACTTCCATTGACCTCGTCGAAAGAACTCTCGTGCCCATCTGCATTCTCCGCTCAGTGAGCTGGCACGGATCTGTCCCGAGTTAGCAAACTCCACAAAACCCTCGCAGCATATGTTACCTCAGAGCAGGCCGCGTGTCTTAAATTATCAGCCAAATTAACTTTGAACCTTAGATGATCATAGGCATGAACCAATTCATGAGCCATGGTGTCCTCAAGATGTCCTTGGTCTTTCATCTCGTTTGCGCATAACATAATTCCGTATTCCGGGTCGAACCCCCCGGCCTTCCTATTCGTACAGCGGCGACAATAGATATTGTGACTGGATAGGTCGCCCCCAAGTTGCCGAATATTGTTACTGAGAAATCGAATCACCGGACCTAACCCGCATAGTTCTTAGTGTGGCAGCTCATCTAAAAATTGATCAGAGGCTTACTCCATTGCAATAAGTAGTCCCGTTGACCCTCACAGCGCCTGCAGTCTGCGAGTTCGTTCCGAATATCTCTTGCAACCCGAAACTGTTCAATGCCTTCATCTGACATCTTCCCCGTTAAGATGGCAAAGATGTTACGCCATTGTGTCCATGTGTCGTCACCTGGAATGAAACGTTTCCCACCATCATCTACCGATGGTGACACCGTACCTGAAGGCTGGGAGCGTGACTGTGACATCCTGAAGCAAAGTTATACGTGAAATGATCTCGCATTTCATCCTACTATCTATTCTCCGAATCATTGTATGCGGAAGAGAGTTTCGCCGAAATATATAAATGCTGAAGCTTCAGCGAGGCGGTGGCAGAAACTGTCGCATGAATAACTCCAAAACCACGAACTAATATTATCATACACTAGACTTGAATCTTGAGAGGAGAGGGTAAGGGGGCTATACTTCTCCTCATTGAACCGTGATATATGGCCCAGTGCATATCTAGCATCAATCATATCCGGTATCCAAGTCACAATGGCCCCTAAGCATTTTACGATCGTCATCAAACTAGGTGCGGGGATTGCATGCACCCTGCTTGAGAGCATATCTATGCGAACATAACAATATACTTACTTGACTCATTGTCTAGGGACGAGCTCCATCGTAGACGAGACTACTCATGAACCGATTCTTTCCATTCTCACTTTAATAGTGGAGACTGCAGCCAGACTTCGCCGAGATGGTCATAATGTTGTTCTTGTTTCATCCGGCGCCGTCGGAGTAGGGTTGCGGAGGATGGATGTGGAGGAAAGGCCCAAAAATTTGCCTCGTATACAGGTGCGCAAGCATATATCACTGTACCAGCTCAACAACAATGCTGATGTTTGCATCTAGGCGCTAGCAGCTGTCGGACAGTGTAGGCTTATGAGTCTTTGGGATGGTTTATTTTCACACCTCCGCCAGCCAGTGGCTCAAGTTCTCCTAACTAGGAACGATATCGCAGATGTAATACCTCTAATGCTCATAGATGAACTGACAAGCGAATTCTAACCCGTAAATAGAGAACACAATATATCAATGCCCAAAACACCTTCTCGCAGCTTTTTGAGATGGGTGTGATCCCCATCGTCAACGAAAATGATACCATAGCCGTTTCTGTAAGATACTTGCTTGGTTCCTATGGATATGACTGACCCTATAACTATTAGGAAATTAAATTTGGCGACAATGACACACTCTCGGCTATAACAGCCGCCATGGTCAAAGCTAATTATCTATTCCTGATGACGGACGTTGATTGCCTGTACACGGCAAACCCGCGCAACCGTCCTGACGCAAAACCTATCGAAGTAGTTCCGGATATATCTTCCTTGGAGGCCGATGTATCATCGGCTGGGTCAACTTTAGGAACTGGTGGCATGAGCACCAAGATTGTTGCCGCAAAATTAGCGACTAGTGCCGGCGTCACAACAATCATTACGAAGAGCTCGAAACCAGGAAATGTACACGAGGTTGTGAAATACCTTCAGCAGGTTGAACCGGACGTTCGAGAGCCTGCAAAAATGGTCAATACAGTTGTTGAAGTACCCCCTCTTCATACTCGCTTCCTTCCTTCCGAGCATCCAGTGCAATCCCGAACATTTTGGTTACTTCACGGCCTGAAGCCGCATGGAACGATATATATTGATCAAGGCGCATATAGCGCACTCCAAAAGAAGGCCAGTCTTCTCCCCGCAGGTGTCGTAGGTGTGGACGGTCACTTCGCACAGCAAGAAGCTGTGCGATTGGTTGTGGTTCAGCGACTCTCTCCGGAATCTTTGAACGGGGACTTCCTTCACCATGGCCAGGAGCCAAAGGAAGTTGGTCGTGCGCTAGTCAATTATGGCAGCCTTGAGATTGAACGGATCAAGGGGCACAGGAGTACTCAAATTCAGGTTGTGCTGGGATATGCAGATAGTGAATATGTCGCCCTCCGTGAAAATATCTCCTTCTTCCAATCGGATGATCCCGTGCGGCGGTAACGTACTCCTCGTCCTAGCGACATTGAAGCTTGGCTGATAACTTGCCGGAGGCGATCCGAGCGTTGTTTCTTTATTCAAACCAACAACAAATAATGTTGCGTATAGTTGTACCAGAAATTCCGTGAGCATTATAATTTTCATGCCAGATACCTAAATAGCACGAGCGGCTTCATAAATTCAGAAGCAGCTAAGGAAACTACCGGTCCCCATCTCTTACAACGCCTCTCAGGCACCTATATAACTCAGACACAAGGGGAAAAGCTTGTTGGCTTGTTGGTAAACAGCAATACAAATCCATATCACACTTCGCTTCCGTAACGCCATATATACGACAATCTCTAATCCTTCCACCTTTCCAGAAACCTTCTCATCTTTGCGTCATGAGGATGCGGCGCGGGTGATGCCTACACATAACCAGTGTTAATAAGTTCAGATAAGACCTACATGAATCAGGTGGCACTATACATACAGTATTCTCAACACTAGATACGGAATATGTCAGGGAAGCCGAAACAGTGGTTTGTACAGAAGGTGTGGAAAGGTATGTCGTTGCAATATCGTATGCGCTTGTGGGAAATTGAGGAGTTGGCGTTTTATTGGCCGCTGGGATTGTTGACCCAGGTTTTTTGGCCATGGGAGCGTACCTTGTAGGTCCGGTTTGTAATTGATATGGTATTGTATAGGCTCCAGCAGCTTGTCTTTTCCGCAGTTCTCCTTGCTCGTGGCCTTCGTTAATGGAACGTATACCACCCACGAGATTCGGTGGGAAATCGCCCGTCATGTCGATGAGGGTGAACCGATCGGAATGACTGACAAAGGAGAGGTCTGCGCCAGAAGCAACCATTTTCAGGAAGCTATAGAGAAGTACCATTGTCAACTAGATGAAAGCACCCACATCATTGGAGTTTCGGCTTACTATGCGTTTGGCTCATTACCACCAGCCTCTGGATCAATTTTGAAAGAGACAGAGTTCCCACGGGCAAATAACCCGTCCTTTATAAGGACAGCTACGTCCTCCTGTGCCAAACACTTGCGGTTAATGGAAGTTCTAAATAAATGGCACAATGTCGCTATGTAGAACCCACATAAGAACCTGGATTGTCACCGCCAGCGCAAAGGTAGAGATCGTATTGTACGAGATCAGCGATATGAAAATCGGTGCCGGAATTTTTCCAAAGCGCCGTCACGACATCCCCGGCCTTTATGACCGTACCGCGCGTCGGGGATGTAAACTCGACATCTGCCAGTGCAGCCGAAAGAAAGAATACGATCAATGGTATCAAGTGAGTGAGTCCCATCCTGACGCTGATCTTGGAAAAGAGCGACAGGCGAGCAAAAGGGCATAGAGAAGAACGAATGGAAAGGATATTGTTTCCCTTTGGAAATGGTGTATAAGGAGACCCTACCACCACCCCTGCGAACCCGAGGTATGTAAGTGCCTTGCGAATTGAGTGGTTGAATTCCAACGGGCTCCTAACTAAGCAGAGTGCCCTTGAACGGTGCCTGGCACGTGCATGGTGGAGGTGGAGTACCTCAGGCTCCTAAGACATTGGTTCCATACAATACAGCGTACAGTATTCCGCAGTACAGTACAACTTATATGAATGCAGGTGCAGGTGCGGGCAAGTTGCAGGTGGTCTGATTTTAAGCCATGGAGCCGGTAGCTGGGACCGGTTTCTTTTTTTTTTTATTTTTATAGATACCTATCTGTCTTGATCCTTTACACCTTCCTTCGGCAATGACCGTTCTTTATTCAAGCTTCTAGTGGGTCCTCTTCTTAATTAGTTTACTTTATTTCACACTATTATCTCAACGACACTCATCTTGAATTCTTCCCCCAACTCCTACAAGGCACATATCAAGTCCCCATCGTATTTGCTACCATGGCAGATTGGAGATCAATCAGCGGGATTGCTACCGGTTTGCTCGATGGTAACCCGATAGCTATCGCTATTACGGCGTTCGTTGCCTTTGGTCTACCTATCCTGCTACATTTGATATTCTACCGGACTGTTGCCACTCCACCATCCAGCAACTTCCTCCTCCTTGGGCCTAGCGGGACCGGCAAGACTGCTCTCTTATCTCTGGTAAGTCTGCTCATGTGAATGGCCCCGTTACCCAGAAACGATGTTAATGTTTGCATCTCTCATTGACAGCTAGAAGCGAAGTCTCCCCCCGCAAACAAGCAAGTACAGCACACGCATACTTCTCAAGCTTCCGCACTAGCTACCGTCAACCTTCCTGCTTCCATTCCTACCGCTTCAAACCGGTATCGTTCTGTCAACGACCCTTCTTTGAAAGAAGTTGCCAAAAACCCAGTTAAATACCGTGTGCGAGATACCCCTGGTCATGGTAAACTACGGGGACCGCAGGCTATCTCACAGCTTCTTCAAATGGCATCTTCAAAGGACTCAAGCTCCAAACTTCGCGGTGTCATATTTGCTGTCGACACTGCAGCTCTTTCTGGGTCCGAGGTACTGCGCGATACCGCTTCCTACTTGTACGATATTCTCTTGATACTGCAAAGGCGAGCTTTAGTTAAGGGCAAATTATCGCTGAAAACCGCCTCTGAAATTCCTGTTCTTATAGCCGCAAACAAGCAGGACCTATTTACCGCTTTGCCGCCTGGTTCTGTGCGAGAAAGCCTAGAAGCCGAAATTGACAGGATCCGTAAATCCAAAGGCAAGGGCCTCATGGATGCCAGCGCTGATGCTGGTATGGGTGAGAGCGAGGATGATATCCTAGGAAGCAGCAATGCTCACGATGCATTCAGCTTTCAATTGTTGGAAGATGAAATTGGGCTGAAAGTCGAGGTCATTGGTGGGGCTGTCAAGGATGACGAGGGGGGCAATCTTGGATCTGGGGTTAGAAAATGGGAGGAATGGATAGGGCAGTGTCTGTGACAAAGGTCCCTGTTCTCTAGCCCAGTCCTTTGCTACTATGATCTTGCAGTGGATTTCATATGACAGTTGATGTGTTTGGTGTACGTATTGTTCGACTTCAAAGAATACTGATATAGCCCATGTCGCCGACTCTCATGATCGGTCACATAAAAGACGTTTGAACATGGTGATAGTCGATTCCCATCTCCAGTAGCGCTAGATTTGATTTGACATTCAAAACCCAGAGCCTCTGCTGCTTTGGTATCTATCCAATTCTGTATGATATCCCATGTGAGCAATTATTGACGATCTAGTAACGAACAGAGAAACAAATGGAAAGAGAAAGAAGGCAAGACAAGACCCGCGAAGCGCTTACTCGCCCAAAGGTTCTGAGCCAGTCTCATGTCGCTGGCAATGGAAATTGTTGTCTCATGTGCCTTCGCGATCGGAATAAAATTCTGCCCACAGCTATTGTTCTTTGCTACCTTCGCCGTTAAGTACATGGCTGTGGCAGCCCCATCTTTCAGACTTTTCACGATCGAAAGCAGATATCTGAACAGTGAACCCATAAGCTTCCCAACGTACTCATTCCAAACCTTCCACTGACCAGTGGCTATGTTACCCAGGAAATATGCATTGACATAGATTTTGCTACTTCCAGTATTTTCTTCCTGCATCAATCGGCGACTAAGTTTCTTAGTAAAGAGAATATTTCCCAGTTTTGCACAAGCATAACGCCATATACCATTGACTAATTAATGGTGGTTAAGGGCGAGTACCTGAACCTAGTAAGTAGATCCAATCTAAGCTCACGGCCAAGTGAATGCCAAGATAAGCTAGTCACTATAATGCGTGTCTCGTTGACATGGTAGTTAATGATCGTATGCTTCAAGAGTGGTAGAAGATGGATTGTCAGGACTTGATAACCAACGCAGTTCGAAGCAAAGACCTGTTCAATACATTGCGGCGATCTTTGATAATTTGTTGAAACGCCTATGACTTTGGAATGAATTAGTAGAGGCCCTGGCAGCATGTATATAATTCAATGGGCGCCACTCAATGACTGATAACTATCACATAGGTAGTAATCTTTTACATACCAGCGTTGCATATCAAGATGTCAAGCCTGTCGGTCCGGCGTCTAGTTTCGTCGGCCGCCTTTTTTTTTGCATCTCTAATATCTGCAAGATCGCATCGAATGTATTCAACTCACCTCTCCCCCACCCAGTGAGGTGTCAGTGCGATGACGCCATTCCTTAAGTGCTCGCTTATATTTGTCTTCGCTCCGAGCAAGAACATATACCTTGTAGATATCATATAAAAGGAGCCGTGCGGTAATTTCTGTCATACTCCCGATTATGTCTATAGATCAAGAAAGGGGGGAGGGGGAGGAGAGAGAGAGAGAGAGAGAGAGAGCTTTCCTATGCCTGCCTGACCACCATGTTAAGGGCTTACAATAATTAGTAGTGAGTTGAGTATTTGAGAAACAATCAACAGTTTGCACCCTCTAAACATAAATGGCCCCCGTGAGCACTTACTTACGGTCACCAGAGTTGATCTTTCAGTGAGAGGAGCGGTGTCATATAAAGAGAATTCTCGATAGGTGAAAAGGCCTGACATGTTCTATGCAGACGGACCTTTAGATCGACACAAACCGGTATGATTGATGAAGTCTCCGTCACTTTCTAAGATGTTAAGAGCCTCAATTACACTGGGGACATCATCCACCCGAATAGTGTTCAAAGAGCCTTCTAGTCTACAAAGCATACCCACGTCAGATTTGTCTCAAATACCATTGGCCCAATCCGCTGAAGTCCTCAATTCGGGAGCTTCAAAGTCTAACCTAGGCGTTGAATAGGGAAGAGAAAAATAAAACAAAAGAGAGATATATATCAGAAAAAAAGAAAAAGAAAAAGAAAAGAAAATAAAGGTAGGAGAATTCAATGGGATTCATTTTGATGGAAGGCAAATTTGTGCTTGAACAAGGAAACTCCATCTCTGCATGTTTACAGCGTATAACCGACAATTTCTAGGGCTGTTTTTAATTTGATTTAATTTATGATTTATTTTTCTCGATGCCAAGCTGAAAGCATTATACAACTGGGTAGGTTCCCTGAATTTTCTCAACATCAGTACAGCAAATTGTTAGGAATTGCTATTTTAAGCAGAACTCTTCTTGTTGTGGTGAAGCAACCATGTAAGCAAATCCACCTTTGTTACAATTGCCACAGGTTTCATAGCACCATGCTCGTCTGTCTCAGTGACAACAGCAGCACTATTCCACTCAAAAAATCGATTTAGTGCACTGAGCGGAGTTTCCATTGTAATTTCCACAAATTTGCGGTTTTTGATGTATGGTTTCGAGTGATCCACTGCATCTTGCTTTAAGTTGGCCATTCCCATATCCCTCGGGTCGGTGACAATTTCTGAGATTTTGCTGAAATTGAACATGACATCTGACACAGGGCTTCTTTCTGTAGCACGCCCGTGGGTCAACCGGCTGAGGATGTTTCCTAGTGTTACAAGTCCCACGAGTTTCTTTCCAGAGGATGCGAGAACTGGCAGTTGATCGAACCCCCGTTCACGCATCATTTCAATGGCAGTTTCACAGGGAATATCGGACAGGACTGTTGTAATAGGCTTCAGTCGCAATGAACTCACCTTGAATCCAGCAAAGGGGTCTTTCTGCTCCTGTGGTTGGGGTGCTGGGATCGAGGCGGCGTTTGCAGGCGATGAAAGCAGGAGCCCGTTGGCAGCAAGCCAATCGTCATCGGCGAACTGGTTATAGCTTAGTTAGCGCGCACCAAGTACACGAAAACAGACGGAAATTCTAGTACCTTAGTCAGATAGCTTCTTATGCTGTCAGGCAAGATGACCACGACCACATCATCCTTGCCGAACTCTTGGTCCCTTGCAGCTTGCGCGAGAGCTGAGATGGCGCTTCCACTACTCCCACCAACCAGAAGACCCTCCTCGGCTATTAAACGGCGTGCATATTGAAATGATTCCTTGTCTCCGGTCTTGTACCATTGATCGACAGCCCGCTGGTCGAGAACTTGAGGTATGAAATCATATCCTATTCCTTCCACTTTATATGGCTCGTTTACATGGTCTTCATTTAGTGCAGACGGAAGGGCCAAGATCGAACCGTGTGGATCAGCGGCGATCACCTTAATGTTAGGGTTATGCTTCTTGAGTCCTCGAGACAACCCGGTTATCGTTCCACCAGTCCCTGCACCAGCTACAATGGCTTTGATTCGACCTTGCGTCTGCGCCCAGACCTCTTCCGCCGTACCAAATTCATGAGCCAATGGGTTATTCTCATTTCCATATTGGTCCAGGATATGTGCGTTGGGGAGCTCTTTCTCTAGACGCTTAGCGACCCCTATGTGGGATTCAGGCGAATCATAAGCAGCTTCATTAGGGGTACGAATGATGGTGGCATTTAATGCCTTCAGCACGGCTACTTTCTCAGCCGACATTTTCTCCGGGAGCGTTATTATTGTCTTGTAGCCTACAAGTAGCAATCCAAGAAAATCAGTTAATCATGTTTAGCTGACCATCCATTAAACTGTGACTTACCTTTCACAGCGCCGACGAGCGCTAAACCAATACCACTAATCAATGAGATATTAGCAAGCCGTGGCGCCTGATATAGACAAGATCTAGAACATAGCCTACGTATTACCACTTGTGGGTTCAATCAATATATCGCCAGGCTTTATGCGGCCCGATCGTTCAGCCTCTTCGATCATGCGCAGAGCAATTCTATCCTTCACACTCCCCCCTGCATTGAAGTACTCTAACTTCGCATACACAGTCGCTTCTATCCCGAGACTACGGGGAAGTCTGTTCAAGCGTACAAGGGGTGTATTCCCAATATGCTCAGTAATCGAGTCAAGGGCCACTGGAGGGATGGCCGGTGAGGTGATTGGTGACATTTTGATAAATTATTGCAGATGATGTAAATCTGATGGCAAGATTGAAAATGTAGTGTATTGATCAAAGGACGAAAAGAATTGTTTTGTTAAAAGAAAAAGAAAAGAAAAGAAAAGAGAACAAAAAAAAAAAAAATAAATAAAGATAGGAAAAGGAAAAAAAAAAAAAAAAAAAAAGGAAAAGGAAAAGGAAAAATTTCGACGCAACAATAGGAAAAAATCTCGTAAGAATTAATACTGCACCCCTCCCGAAGATAACCGCTGCCGCCACTTCAATTACGTTTTCATATAGTAATCAACTGCTTCAAATTTCTATATTCATAACTAACTGAAAGAAAAGGAAGAGGCAAAGAACTTAAGGGGAAAGAGAAGAATTTAAAAAAAAGGAAAAGGATTTTCTCAAAATGAAATATAGTGAACACATAGGGCCCATGACGTAGACTCGACAGTCTACGCATTGAACTTTGATCACCAACCATCAATCGTTATCTTCCACAATCTGCCCTTATCTAACATAGAAACTAAATTAAGCTCTGGTCCAGACCACACTGTATTTTGAAGAATCAATCTTGTCTTTCACTCTTTTATTCCATTCCATAGGTAAGCCCTTTCCCCGGACAATAGGGTCGCCTCTAGTTCCCTTCTCGCCTTTTTTTTTTTTTTTTTTTTTTTTTTTTTTTTTTTTTTTTTTTTTTTTTTTTTTTTTTATTTAAAGTAAGATTTTATTAAAGTTATTTAAAAAATTTTTAAATTCTATCTATCTTTATTTTATTATATTTATCTAGTTCAGGGCTTTTCTTTAAATATTAAAAATTTTAAAAATCTTATTTATAGTTATAAATAAATTTTGAAATTATATAGTCTCTAAGTTTTAGAAGCTGATCTATGAGATTAATTCCATGTAAAAAGGGAAAAAAAAAAAATAAATAAATAAATAAATTCGGAAAGACAGTAAGAAACAAAAGTTCTCTCTCTGTCTCTTTCTTTTTATTTCCCCTGTCCCAATCCTTGGCCATGAATGGATCCCTCATCCGCCGGTCTCGCATCCGAAAAGGAATTTCTTGCTCTTTCGTCTTTCTCCACGACAGTTGATTGGGTCGGACACTCTTTACCAATACACCATCCCGTAATAGATGTCTTACTAAGTAGGCAGAATCATTTTCATTTCAATCGAGGTTTCCATACAAACACAGCATAGATTTGATAGAACGTCAACCCCAACTGTCAGCTGAAACCAAACAATCAGCTGCATATTATATAAAAATTATAAAAATAAATATATATTTTTTTTGCTAAAAATTTTCCTAAATCAAACTTCTCGACTCCCCTGACAGATATCACAATTGAAAGCCTACGGTACCCAAACAGGGAAAAAATAGAATAAAATAAAACACAACAACCAGTGAGAGATTTTCAAACCAACAGTTGAGAAAAATTGACGGCTGACTGGTCCCGTATCACCCACGATGTCAGGCCATGGCAACGGTCCATCCTCAGTGATAAACGCAAACTAGACAGCACTAGTGGGATAGCCGCAGCTCTCCTACAGGCTACTGATTATCCTCTGCCCAGTTTGGTAGTACCTTTTATCCACCCGACCTTGGTCCCGGCATCTGTGTCTTTTAGCATTGATCGTCCGTGGCATTTCTATTTTCTCCACGTGCTGGTTCACGTTTGAGTGAAGCTTTATCGATGGTTCTTTTGTTCACGGTGTTGTTATACAGGATGCCGAACGGAAGAGCTGTCATTTAGTCAGGTATGTCGCTATCCTCGGAAAGGGTCTAGACCGATGGTTTGACCGTGGGGAATGACTAATGCCAACTAATCACCGAGAAATAAATCAGGTAATTTTGATGTCAAGTCATCATTGTATGGATAGGATAATACTTGGACATTAGTTAGTAATACTAATATACGGGAAACTTATGTATGACCTCCTACGAGTATTATACTATTGTGTAGCATACATTGCCATCTTACCTGAAAAGAAAAACAGTATACATGCGGATACATTGGAACCATCTCCGTCAAAACAATCATTAAATCATGTACAAACACCAAAACATGAGGTATACACATAGAATTAGATACATGGGAAAGCAACGATATCCCGATTCCGTGTTCGCCCTGAATCACTAGCCAACGCCAACCCGGAAAGAATCTAAGTAAGAAATCACTCATCAACCATTTCGGACTTGATTGTCGTTCGGCTGTCCTCGTTCTCATCCTCATTCTCATCTTCTTCCATGATGCTGGGTTCGATTGTGACTCCTCGACGATAAGCACCGGGTTCAATGGAAGGGCGTACGCTGCCGGACCGGCCAGAACGGACACTCATCATATCGCTATCTCCCTCTTCAGTCCCCTCACGTACGCGAGAACTACCGGGGCGACCCTGAGCGACTGCAAGGAGTTTCAATACGGAATTCTTCACCTTGACGAGGGCATTCCGGCTAGCTGCCTCAGCCGCAAGGCCCTCTTCAATTGTCTCGTCCAAAAGCTCTTTAACCTCCTGTGCTAGTTGAGCATTCTCGGGGCTAATTTCACCCTGGTTGCTTCGAGTACTCGACCGGAACGGGTCTTCACCTTCAGGGTTCCGAGATCCGGCCCTGGTTGGCGCAGCAACAGGGGGGGCGATGTAGAGCTTGCTCAGTAGAGAAAAGAGCAGTTTCTTTTCCTCCTTTGAGCAGCGGTTGGTCCCTTCGCTGACCCCCAGAACGCGCTCAAGAATATCCTTGACCAGTGCCATGTGCACCCACCCACATATGTTGGCATTGGCAGTCCCGCCGGCAAGGATCTTCTCGCCGCCAAGTCCAACAACTCGCCTCTCATCAGTCCACTCTGCTAACATGGACAAGACGCCACTCATAAGCGCCTTTAATTCTCTCTGTCCCACGGTCTCATCGATATCACCATCGCTATCTTCCTCGGCCTCAAGCGAGAAGTATTCCTCGGCTGCGTTGAGGACTGCCCGGACTACCGGGACGGCCACTCTCCGCATATGTTGAGTATTCGACAACCGGGAGTGGCAATAGACGGGGAAGAAGTAGGCTAATGATTGACGAAGAGCCGGGTTCTCCCGGGTACGAGGATGGAAGAAAGATACGACAAGCGATTGCAAGAGGGTTTCAACAGAAGACTGGTTATAGTCCAAAATAGCCTGGGGAATGTCGGATCCGGTTGGCGTGAAGACATTCGTCAGCAGGAGCTTAGAAAGGGCCGTGGCAGCGGTGGCTTGGACACTATTTGGTGAGCTGGATTTAAGCGCCCTGGCAAAAGACTTCAAAAGGGGCTTTTGGAACGCTGGGGGCATCATGGTCTCCCCATCCGACTGGGTAACAGGAGCGAGCAGTGATGGAGATGTAGCCAACATATCACACAGGATTTGCAAGGCAGTCACCTGCAGTGTTTCATGGCCCCTACTGTAACAATGGATAAACAAGGTCATGTTTTCCTCGGCCAGAGTCTAGAGGACAGATGTATTTAGCATAACGAAAAGTATCAGTAAAAGCAACATCAGAAACTAACCTTATCCAGTAAACAGCAAAGCCCCAGACATTCCAGTCCTCTCTCTCTGATAGGGGCTTCGTGGCTACGAACAGCAGGCACGACCAAATTGTTCAACATGGTGACTAGGTTCATGTTTTCCTGCAGATTGCCCTCGACATTCTGCAACATACAATGGGCGATGTGCAGACACTTCATGTTAACCATAATCTCCTTGAGTACCTTTTCCTTGGCTTCCTCTTTGTTGAAAGGCTTCTGCTGTTCCTCAGGCGTTTCGGATCGGTGACGACTGGAAGCGTCACTAATCTCCGACCTTGCGGAAACAAAGCTGTCTTCTGTTGTAATGGTATCGTGAACCTCAGCAATCGCTTCCAGGATAACACTGCAGAATTCATTCTCGGCGGCAGCGTTTGGCCCACAGACAAATCGTAAAGTTTCAATAGCGAGCTTAGTGCATTCCTGTGGAAGCTCCGGAACTGCCAAGGACTCGCGTAGCAGGGAGAACATCTTTCTACGTCCGACTTCATCGCTGTAGTCGAGAGTCATGGCAATGTGTAGCAATTGCTCAACAACAAACTCGTGCTCAACGGAGTCATCGTCGTTCACCGTGCCAGATACCTTTGCCAGCTTTTTCTGTTGCAGGAGTTCCATCATATATTTATTCAAAAAATAGGCAAGCGCCGTGACTTCAGGTAGCTTCTCGTCCGCCAAATTATCGAACTTTCCTTCGTGCTCCACACGGCAAAAGTCGCTGAAGGAGCGCACAAGGAAAGCAGACTCCGCCGTCAATGACTCCCAAAACGGTTCGTCGAAAACGATAGCTTCCCGATAATCAGGGCGACCTTCCCAGAAGCTGCGCATGGCTTCGTGGGCAATGCCAGTTTCAATACCCGAGTTCAAAACATCGATTCTCTCGAGGAGTTCCAGAAGGGCCGGGGTGCTCGGTGGGGAGTGTTTGCCAGCTGGGGCGTCCTCAGACTCATCATTGGCACCAGCAACATCTTCAATCCATCGGTCGTAGAACAGTTTCCCGGTAGCTTTCCTAACACTCTCATCTCGATCTCTCAGACCCCATCGAAGAAGCTTTTCTCTCATTGACAGAGACAAATGACGGAAATCACCCAGCGTAGGAAGCAAGCGTGCGTATAATGCTCGTCGTGTCGGCGCGTCAAGATCGCGAGCGCGTTCAAGGAGATATGGAAGAGTTTTGCGGAGGAGAGGCAGATTGAGAAGCAATGTCTTTCGCACTTCAGCACTAGTATCATTCTGCATTATGTCAACAAGCTTCTCCACAAGGGCTGCGCTATCTTCATCCTCTTCATCTTCATTGCCTGCAAGCCGACCAAGGCCCATCACAGCCTGTACTCTCACAGCAGGTTCCTTATCACGAATTCGCTTCAACAGTCCCTGGCGGATAGTGTGGTACAGGTCGTCATCAATTGCATCCAGAGAGTTCACAGTATGAGCGATAATCTGTGTAGCACGCAATCGAACAGTCCTGTCTTTTGTCGCCAAGAGCGGTACAACAAGAGCGACAAGACTGGAGGAGAGACGGGAGGTCGGCGTTTCGGGGCTATTTTCATCATCGTCGGTAGCGAAAATTTCAGCATCTTTCTCGGATGCGTGGGTTAAGAAGGTGCCAACGAATCGCAGAATTCGGTCACCGACAGGCTCGGATTTCTTGATGGGTAGAATGCGCAACAGACACCGACCGATCTCCACATTGAATTCGGACTCAGGTAATGTCTCCTCGCTTGGAATTACTGTTTCTTCCTGGGCTTCCTTGCTGTTTTTGGAGCTCTTCTGCGAGATTCCGCAGCAGGCTTCTTGGATCTTTCTCAGTCGTACAACGAGCTTCCGATGTCCGGTCGTGGAGCGTTGAGCATCACCAAAGATCGAACAAACATCGCGGCGCAGGTTCGGAATAGCTTCAGGAAGTGGAGGCTCCTCTGGAACGGCGATGGATGGGGTCGCAGAGCCGGCGCGACCTGATGTTGATGGCGGAGCGGACGTTTTACGTGACGTCGCAGAGGTCGAACGGGCGGAGACTCGACTAGGCATGTTGTCCGGATGGAGGGGTAGCGATTTAATTCAAAGATATCCGTCGGCAAGGGGGAACCACATAAGTCAGACAGATGACATCTCAAACTTGTTTCATATGCGAGTGCCTGTTAGTCGAATCTGGCGCACAAACGGCGTTCCTGACAGGAAGTGGGATGGTATTCAATCACTAGTGAGTTATCGCCAAAACGTTACTGATGATAACCGCAGTCACGGGGTTCGGAATAAACAAACATCCCGAAAAGGGAAAAATCCAGATAAGGGTTAGGGCACGTGCTTTGCCGTATCGCTCGATTGCTTAAAGATTCACGATTCAACTATTATGGTTTATTAAACAATACTTCATAGGTAAATGTTATGTGTGATCTCCTCAATATACTTGTAAGTATCAATTACTACAGACAGGTAGATCGTAATCAGCGTTCAACTCCAAGACAATTGAAATATTGCATCAAACAATGATCATCATATTATATATCCCTTGAACCCCATCATGAAGCAAGCTATTACCGCAGCAAAACTGCCAATTGAATTGAACTTGGTACTACCACTTGAGTTTATTCCTGAAAAATGGCTCGACTAATGAAGGGAACGGATATATATACTATGAAACCTCTTAATATAATCTTCCATGCGTCGACTATCAACTTCACAGGCTGTTGATAATTAGTACTGTCTGAGGCTGTAGTTTGTATAGGATCATATATTTGGATTGATTTGATCATTTATCAGTTAGTGAGATAATTTTGCAGCAATGTTGTCAATGCCGGGTTACTAGTAGTTTTGGTGTATGCTGTTACTTTATTATTTGATATAGATATTGAATTGTTGATTGGATATACTTCTTACTATAGAATGCAGTACATTTATGGATTGATCTATCTAAGATACTATACTTTTACATTTACCTATCCTCAGTACAATCACAGACCAAGGAGCTTAAGGAAATCCAAAGAAGCTAAGCACAAGATATACACCCTACACACCATCCAAAACCGCTTTCTGCTTCGCCAACAACACAAACGTAGGTTTACTCATCATCCCTATCCCAGGCTCCAAGGCCATCGTCCAGGCCAAAAAATACCCAGCGATATTCACGCCACCTTTTCTTCTCTACCAGGAAACACAGACCCCGAGTGACCCTTATCCATCTCATAGCGGTTTTCAACCTTGTCATTGTTAGGGTTATATGCTGAAAATCATGGGGCCATTTTAACTGAACACTAGGCTCAAAAGCTTGTTTAATTACATTGCCCTCCCCACTTACTGAGTCTAGTCCAATTGTTCTGGTGCTGTATTTAGAACTAAATGCTTTTGTTGACTTAGGTGTTTAGTAGGTTATTGATCTACACGACAAATATCTTGGATACTACTTCCTATGCACATCACATTCAGAGTACAGTTAACCACCACTAAACACAAGTTTACATGTCAAACATACAATAACCATACCAGAAATACAGGAACAATATATCCCCTTATATAATAACATCACGCAATCACTCCGATAAGCAAATTGAATAGATTCCCGCGGAAGTGCTTACTTCCCCGCAATGAACAAACCCCACATGCTGACAATCAAGCAATCCATCAGACGCTCATTGGCATGTTACTTTTATCTCCCCGCTTTCATTATATTATACTGCTGTCTCATAAGGGATGAATCTCTTACCCCTCTCCATCACATAATTATCTTCTATCCTCCAGTCACATAAGCTCAACACACAACTTGAACACAAGATGTCAGAAACAGCCGAAGCCGACCGCGCAGCCTACCTCCTCGACGCCCAGAACAAAGCCGTCGAGCTATTCAAAGAAATCGAACGAGACCTGCTCCGCGCCGGCGTGAGCGAAAAACAACTAAGCAATGAGATCCACGAACTAGGAGCGAAGCGCCACGGCGTCCGCACGCACTGGCACAAACGAGTCATCCGAAGCGGCCCCAACACACTCATGCCCTTCACCGAGAACCCCCCGGACCGAATCATCCAGCCCGACGACATTCTCTACGTCGATCTGGGCCCGGTCTTCGAGGCCTGGGAAGCTGATTTCGGGCGCACGTACGTCCTCGGCGACGACCCGGAGAAGCAGAAGATCCGTGATGCACTGGAACCGGCGTTTAATGCGATCAGGGCGCGGTATCTTGAGAACCCGGACATGACGGGTCACGAACTATACAAGATTGCGTGTGATGTGGCTGATGAGGCGGGTTATGTGTGGGGGGCTGGTCTTGCCGGGCATATTGTTGGGTTGTTTCCCCATGAGCGCATTCCGAATGACATGATTACCTTGTACATTAAGGATGGGAATGCGCAGCGGATGAGTGAGCTGGATCGCAATGGGAATAAGCGGCATTGGATTCTGGAGGTTCATTTGCGGGATCGTGAGAATCGCTATGCGGCTTTTTACGAGCAGCTTTTGACTGTTGGTTGATTTGTTTTGTCGGTTATTCTTAAAAGGGTGATTGGGTGATATCTCGCTATTGGGGGGGGGGGGGGGGGGGGGGGGGGGGGGGGTTCATGAGACATAATTGAGACAGGGTGGCAGTTCAGCTCGCGGCTTTGCCATGGCGTAGGCTATATCATTTTTACAACCAATTGATGGTGTGGAAGCCTGAGCTGACTTGAAACATATTGAACTATAACGTGGAAAGCAGGAAAATCAATATCCTGCCAAGGCAAGGCAGTGCTAATGGGGCAAAAGGTTGTAGTGTCGATCAGGCTTACTCTCGTATAAAGGTTCACGTAGATCCCCACGTCAGCAGGCCAAAAAGAAGGGATACTAATATAATCCCACCATAAACATACAATCTCTGACATCTGGCACAAAAAAACCCATCATCTTTCAATATCAACCCGCACAAAAACCCATACCTCTACCCAAAATGATCAACTTCAGCCAAGTCATCAGCCTGATTTACTCCACCCTAACCATATGCCTTGTCATTGTTATAGGTTTTGCGTTGATCGGACACACCATGGTCCACTACCACTTGTTGCCTGCATCTCACCCAATCCGAACTGCCGGACGCCTGCTATGGAGTTTCCTCAATTCCCAACTTCTGTCCCAGGCAATCGGATATTCATTTCTGTCGATCGCGTTGACACGGTCACTGGTGCCAGAGATGCGGAAAATGTGTCCGAATCCGTGCTCGTCTAGGGTTAGTTTGAGGTTGGATCATCAGGATATCTCGAATATTGTTTCCGCGGCTGTTAAAAGTGCGATGGCGGAGGCGACTGGTGTTAACAAGGGGTATACACAGTAACTATGTTGGAGATTGAAGTCCTCTGGGATGCTTGTGGATCTCGCATAGCGAGTATCCAAATATGTCTTGACAGATGTGTGTTTGTGAGTTGGTTTTAGGATAGTTGGCTTTTGATACAGCTGAAAAGGGTCGGCTCCTACGTTTTTTCATATTGTAGTATCTCGGGCTATCTTGAATCCAGAGCAATGTTTTATTCGTTTTTTTGAGTTGAATGAAAGTAATATCGAAATGATCACGAAGTCATAGCTGGAGATGAACCTTTGGATAGAAATCGAACTTTACCTGTCTTACCCTCGTAAGTGATGGGAATGATAGACAAATAAAATATAGATATTAATCCATGTCACCTCGAGGTATATAAGACTGCTTCTAGCGACATCAGTCAAGATCAAAAAGCATTGGGACGATCCAGTGCAGAAACTGTGTGATAGGGGACGTCGATGACGCCGTGCTTGCTGTGTCCTGTTCATTATCATAGTCTATTAGTAAATATACTCCGTCTTAGACTCGATAATCTCACCATGGTCTATCACAAAAGCTCTGCCGTAGTAAACATATTATGCCCTATGATGGCTTTTGGTAGTTTTCTGCTGTTGTGGGAGACATAATCCTGCCACCGTTGTTGCTTGAGAAAGAGAAGGGGTATGATGAGCTGCATATTGAGGTATGAGCGGTTGATATGCATTCAATGAATATTTGACAGGACTGTCAGTCCCTGTGCTTCTACCTTTCAATGGAATGCCCTTTCTTTCTTTTTAGTTATTTTGTTAGCTTCTGGACCTGTGTTGTGATGCAGCGATCAAATCTACCCAAGTAGAATGGGTCTGATTAAGCTTATTTTACAAATATATCAACATCATGAAGCTTTCTTTGAATTTCAGGTAGAAACTCAAACTAGACTCCGGAAGTCTAAGGGAAGCATACTTGAATCCATGTGATTTGACACCATTCTCCTGTTATTGGACTACACATAACCTCCAAATCATTCACTCCTCCGTTAGCCTGATAGGCAATTGGCAACTACATTGCCAAACATACTCAGATGGACCACCTAACCTACTGGCCAAGCAACTCAAATACAAAATCAGCTTTATATAATACATCTACCCGTGAGTCAGATTGCACCGTAAGATTCACATCTGAACAAGAAGCGGCTTGGGTCTTTGATCGCCTTCCGACATTCTGCTTCTATAGCATCCTCGAGCCAAGTCTATCGCGTTGAGAAACAGAATTATCGGTCGCCTGCTTCAGAGATCTGACCTTAGTTGAGCAAGGCCGCAGGAAAATGTACCTACTTGGCACTGTGCATCAGGAGCGCAGAGGTGGTAGGCCGGGCTCAGTGACAAGGGAAGGCCGTTGCAAGATGTATTCTGGAAACTGAATTTGATGAGTGGTTTATGTCTATTCGTCTCACGCGAGAAAACCGTCGTATATGAGGTTGCTATTGGAACTGATAATATCAATAACCGGGTCGATCTAATTCGTTTTAGGTGATAGCGGAGATGTGGTACTTTGACATAGCAGTGGAGCATACCGATCCTGGTATATGATGGGCAGGCATTATCATCAACGGTGTCTAATCCTGGGCAAGATGGGCAATTAATAACCCTCCATGGCCTCAGATTGAGAAAATCCTGGTGGATTCAGCTAACGGAATGTCTCCGCATTTCAAAGAAGCAAAGAGGGGAAAACAAAGAACTATAGCCGACCGGCCCAGAGCTACATGATAAGATAACTATAAATCAACCTGGGCATCCGCACCTTCTCTCACCTGTGACCAGCAACATGAAGTTCATAGCCATACACACCTTACTAGCGGCCACTGCAATTGGCCTCTCATTATCCACTCAAGGCATCCAGAGCCTCGTCCAACGTCGTCTCCCAGACCATGCGCACAATTTCGAGTTCTCCCTCGTCAATGTTAGCCAACATGTCACCAACGACAGCTATGTCATCTCGTCCACGTCTGAGGGAAAGATTCTCGTCGAGGGCAATACGTTGAGCGCCTTGTCAAAAGGGTGAACATTCACAACGCAACATGTAACTAAACTAACAATCAGCTCAGGCTTCATCGCTTCCTGACAGACGTCGCGGAGGTAGACTTCTACTGGTTCATCGGCAATCGATTAAATGTCAAATCCTCTTTCCCTCAACTTTCTGAGCCGTTGTCCGGCCAAAGCATAGTGCCCTGGAGATACCATTTCAACACCGGTATGCCCCCCAAAATGGAAATTCTTAGTATACTAACATAAAAGAACAGTCACATTCTCCTATACCTCTGCATTCTGGACCTGGTCCGACTGGGAAACCCAACTTGACTGGATGGCACTCCATGGGATCAACCTTCCCCTCGCCTGGGTCGGGGTCGAGAAGGTTCTTGTCGAACTGTTTCAAGAAGTAGGCCTGACAGACGACGAGATCTTTACTTTCCTCAGCGGGCCGGCTTTCCAGGCCTGGAACCGATTCGGCAACATCCAGGGATCCTGGGGTGGTCGTCTACCCTATACCTGGATAGAGGGGCAATTCGAATTGCAGAAAAAGATCGTCGCTCGAATGGTAGAGCTTGGGATGACACCTATCTTGCCCGCATTTACAGGCTTCGTACCACGTGCAATTACGAGGGCTCTGCCTAATGCAACGGTGGTGAACGGGTCACAGTGGAATGGATTCCAAGCCGAGTATACGAACGTCACGTTCCTACAACCTTTTGACCCCCAATTCGCCATTTTGCAAAAACGGTCCATCGAAAAACAACAACAGCTGTACGGAAACATCACAAAGTTCTACACACTAGACCAATACAATGAAAACGACCCCTACACCGGCGATCTAGCCTACCTAAAATCCATTAGCCAAAGCACATGGCAAAGCATCAAGGCTGCTGATCCGGACGCGGTATGGGTAATGCAAGGTTGGCTCTTCACCTCCAACGCGGACTTCTGGACGAATGATCGCATTGAGGCCTACCTCTCCGGCGTAAATTCCACCACCGACATGCTCATCCTCGATCTCTTCTCCGAAAGCTCACCACAATGGCAGCGCACAAACTCCTACTTCGGTAAGCCGTGGGTCTGGTGCCAGCTGCACAACTATGGCGGCAACATGGGTCTCTACGGGCAAATCGAGAATATCACCGTGAACCCTATTGAAGCGCTATCGAACTCCTCTTCACTAGTTGGGTTTGGGTTGACAATGGAAGGCCAAGAAGGCAACGAGATAGTCTATGACCTCCTCCTCGACCAAGCCTGGTCATCGACCCCGATTGACACAGAAGCGTACTTCTACAATTGGGTGACCCGTCGCTACGCAGGCGCATCTTCTCCGCCGCAGGCACTGTACCAAGCGTGGGAAATTATGCGCGCAACGGTATACAACAACACAGACCTAACCACCAACGCTGTGTCGAAGTCCATCCTCGAATTAACCCCCAGCATATCCGGCCTTGCGAACAGAACAGGCCACCATGCGACGACGGTAACCTACGATCCTTCCATGATGAAGAAGACATGGTATCTTCTCTACTCTGCGGCTCTAGTTGAGCCCTCCCTCTGGTCTAATCCCTCCTACCAATATGATATAGTCGACATCACCCGACAACTCCTCTCCAATGCATTCACACTTCACTACAACACTTTGATGTCAACATATAAAGCCACGAACGCAACGAACGCAACGAATGCCGACACTAACACGTCAAGGCAAGCCCTACTCGATATCTTAAGAACCCTTGACAAAGTCCTCTCCACAAACACCCACTTCCGCCTCACTACCTGGATAAACGCCGCTCGGTCCTTAGCGCCTGAATGGGAGAATAAATCACGCATCGCAGATTTCTACGAATACAACGCCCGCAACCAAATCACACTATGGGGGCCTCAAGGAGAAATAAGCGATTACGCGTCCAAGTCGTGGAGCGGACTCGTCTCGTCATATTATCTTCCCCGATGGGCGATGTTCATCAATCATTTGAGTTCTACCAGTGTAGAGTACAACCAGACGGCGTTTGAGGAGGAGTTGCGCGATTTTGAGCTCGAGTGGCAATCTCGAACAGGGGAGGTGTTTGAGTATGCGAAGTTGAAGGATGTAATGGACGAGGTTTTTGTATCCGGATATACCTTTAGCGGATAAACCTAGCAGTATCGACGCATCTTATCTTATACTATCCCACCTCACTGGCTTGTGAGGTGAGAGATAAATACGAATACTATCAAAGTGCCGAAAATTTAATTGCCCTTAAGACTTGTACTGATGTTATTTTATCACCGGAGAATAATAAAGGAACACAATTATGAAAACGGATATGAACTAACCCAAGATCAACAACTATTAACGACTATTCTTAAGCTGGAATACTCAACAATATAAGATTAAACCATACACGACATACAAGTACATACAATAGACCCTCGCATGACTTACGACTAGGGTATCCGACCTAGATAAAAATGGATTTAAGCTCAGCCCTACGACAATGATGTCATCAAAGGTATGAACAATGACAGTGCAAATTGTCATACAGACATGATTTAAGCAAAAGCTACGTAATACCTCTACATCAACTGAATATAGTGTCTGTAGGAGCCAACAGAGTGTATTCGCTTCAAGTGTCCCTTCATCTTCATTTGTGTTTGAAGAGGGATCTTAGACTTCAAGACAAGTCTGGCACTCTTCAGTCCGTCATTATCCATCCAGATACAAAAACGAAGCAAGGCAGGTAGACATCCTCATCCCGCTTCTGTACATGATTATCCAAGCAACCCATTCTCATTCTCATTCATCATCCATCATCCATCATTCATCATCCCATGATCCCATGACCCCATAACCCCATAATCCCATGATCCTATGACCCCATAATCCCATAATCCCATCATTGTAACTCCATAATCCATATCCATACCCATATCCATCCCAAGTAAATCGATTCACCGAAGCAAGGCACACCGACCCCTATGCTTCTTCCGACATAACACACAATTAAACGGACGAAGAATCCCTAAGACCCATCAACCATCAACCACCATCAACCACCTTCAAATACTATCAACCACCATCAACCATCAACCATTCACTAAAGAAATATGTACATACTATTCCTCCGCACAAACTTCCTCCGCGAACAACGACCCACCCATCTAGTGGTATATCTCTATCCATCGTTAGCCTACCGGCCTGGAGTGTAACTTGTGCAACTTACGCGCTTCCTTATCGGCTCGGCATATTGCTCGCGCTTTTGCTTCCGTTGGGAGAGGCTGCCCGTGTATAGGATTCTGCCGCAGCGGCGCGCTATGAGGCTGGTTTTGTTAGATGTAGATAGTATGGGTGGGTGGTGGTGGACTTACACGGGCATTTTGTTTCTTTTTCTCCCTTTTCTTCTTTTCTTGTTTTTGGTTGTGGTTTTGTTTCGTTGATTTGGAGGTAGTGTTTGATTTGTATAGTCGATCGAGTGAGATGGGTAGATATTCGGTATTCAAGTATTCAGTCGGTATAGTGGTATATTCGTTCAGCTTCAGTAGACCAGTACCCAGTACTAGTACTAGTACCAGTACCCAATAAACCCAGCACCCAGTAGACACAGTAGACACAGTAGACACAGTAGACACAGTAGACACAGTAGACACAGTAGACACAGTAGACCAGTAGACCAGTAGACCCAGTAGACAGTAGACACAGTAGTAGACAAAGTGAAGAAAGAAACGAAGTAGGAACGAGAGTAGCAATCGCTTATACCAGGCAACTTGCCCTATTAATGACCTAATTCGTACCCTTAGGGCTCTGAATGACGGTTTTACGTCACTGATACTACGTCTGCCGTGATTATGGTCTTCAAAGGGTAATTATGGTCATCATAGTTGTAATTAACTCTGTCTAATTGACTAAGATGAAGCACTGGTCTACGTCAGAGATGGAAGTAGAGTTGTATATGTATCTATGTATCTATGAAGTTAGATGTTGAAGTTGAAGTTGAAGTTGAAGTTGATGTTGATGTTGATGTTGATAACTTGATGTCTTGATAACATGATATGTGGACTATAATGATCAAGACTTCGTCAGTTTACTAGTGAGTGTTATCCATTACACTGGTTCACGAGGCTATAGCCTATGAGCACTATGACAGTAGAAGATAGTAACAAAACTATGACGCTACCCCAGTATACAACAAATCCATCACTTTATCACCAATGTCAAAGCTAATAGATGATTCATGCATTAAAGGGAAATTGTACTCTGAGATTCTCGAATATTCTTATCTGTCAGTTAAAGAGCTTATGTCATTACACAATTAGGGCTAAGTTTCTCATCTGACGAGATATTCAGTAACTTCTTTGGTGTTCTTTCTTTCTTTCTTCTTCTCTTTTTTTTTTTTTTTTTTTTTTTTTTTTTTTTTTTTTTTTTTTTTTTTTTTTTTTTTTTTTTTTTTTTTTTTTTTTTTTTTTTTT
>ML742070.1:0-73951 GCA_009193465.1 Aspergillus avenaceus | reverse complement strand
AAAAGACATTCCAACTGACAGGAAAGAAAGCTAAAGGTATAAATATAAATAGAAAAAAATAAGACGTATTTCCAGTGCATCCAATGTCAAAATCAAATTCTCAATGGAATTAAAAATAAAAAACAAAATAAAGAAATTAAGAAAAATAAAATGACATCCGGTTTCGTGGGTTTGGAGATTTCTGGGTCCGTCGACCAGTCTGGCTTCAGTACCGTTGGCCCGATCTGGTTTAGTTGGTATGGTCTGAAATTACCCCCGTCCGATGGGGTTTAGTGTAGTCATCTTAAAAGGATCTTCTGAGTTTTTCATTGGTATATTCACTTAAACTAGGGGCCAAAAGGAAACACAACAGTCACTCAAATGTTGTGATTTCCAAGACTTTAGTTTGTTGTCCTTCCAAGTTTTAAAATAAAAAATTAAAAAAATTTCCCCCACAATGAAACTTGATGTCATTATTCCAGGTCAGATTATGCAATTGAAACATTATGAACCCTGTAGGAACATCAAAAAGTAAAAGAGGGGGGGGGGAAGGAAAAAGGATCTCACAGCAAAGATTCACATACATGCATACATACATACAGTAACCACCCATGCAATCATTAAACACTTTTTTTTATTTCTGTCCCAAAGTATTCATGTTGATGCCATCAAAACCAGTCCTCCCATCCATATACCCTCAGGCCGTCGGCGCAGAGTTTTACTTTTTGTATGCACCCAAGTGTTTCCGCCTGATTCTTTGCATTAGCTTCATGCACCGGTGACGATCTTAATTACAACTTACCACCACGCGACAAAATCCGTAGTCTGGACATCAATCCCAAGATCCTTCAATGACTTTGTAGAGAGATGAGTGTCGTAGGGCCTCTGCACCGCTCCGTTGGGATCATTCCCTTGCTTATTGCTGGTCATCCCCGCCATAGACAATCCGAGCACCTCGGCAAGCTTCTCACAGATCTCGTACTTGGTCATGCGGTCCTCAGAACTGAACTGGAGGATCTTCGGCATCTCCTTCAACCGTGTCCGCTCTTTGATATACCGGATTACGATATCGCGCACCACGCGCGCAACATCTTCAGTGTTGGTGGGATACCGTTGAGCCCAGTCGTCCATCTTGACGCCGGCGTTCTCATCCTGAGACTTCCACACCGCATCAAGGAGAATGTTGACCGCACTTTCTGAGTTGTTCTGCGCCGTGCCGTACAGGACCGGCACACGCAACACGAGGCCCAGGCCAGTGTCTTTAGTCGCCTCCAGCACAGCCACCTCACCGTCCCGCTTCAGTTCCCCGTACAGGTTGGGCGGGCTGGTCTTCGCATCCGCCTCATAGGGGGCTTCTCCTTCCTTGCCGGGAAAAACGTAATCGGTAGAGATGTAGATCAGGAATGCCCCTCGTTCCGAGGCCTCCTTTGCAAGGGTCCGGGTAGCCTCCACGTTGACCCGGCGCGCTTGCTCGGGGTTCTGCTCACACAAGTCGGGAGAGCGGTTGGCAGCACCTATAAGAGTCAGTATGAACATGCATTGGAAGTAGAATCAAAAGATCTAGCGTACAATGGACGATAATTTGAGGTCTACACGAGTCAACAATTAGCTATGAACAATGACCCCACCATGACAAGGCCTTTGGGAGGGGCAATCTCACAGCACACACCATCGACAAACTTACTTGACTTCATCTAAAATCCGCTTGATATCTTCTATTTTCTCCAAATCGGCCTTCAATATCGTAGGTGGGGTAGCTCTCGAAAAACCCTGGCCGACAACAAAGCACCCGGAGTGCTTGAAGGTGTTGAAAACAGCTCGGCCCAGGAGGCCAGTGGCTCCAGTAACAAGTGCAACACTGGACATTTTCTCGGTTGTTGAATCAGTAGAAGTCATGGTGGGAGAGAAGCTCAGCGATTGTTGTGCTCAGTAATTATGGATCGAAGTTTTTGCGGGGCACTCAAATGACGTAACCTCAACCGTGTTTTCCACTCTTCCCACAAAAATAATTAAATAAATGATGGTTCAACTCTGGTTATGAGATCATGAAGTATATCGAGAATTCTAGAATTCTAGAACAATTGACTTAGGCTGCATGAATAGTTATAGGGGTTTTACCATGAGATGTGTAACCCGGTCAAGCTCAATCCAGATTTAAAAAAGTCTCCCCCACCCCTGACTCGGACTATGTTAACCCAATGGCGGTCTTGGCTCGCTGTGTGGCTGCAGTCTTAGAACCCCTACTATTCATTTTTTTCATTTAAATTTTACCTTTTTCATGAATCATGGGAGGCTTACCTAGGCTTAGATTGGATCTAAATTGTGACAGCTTATAAAACGTAGATCAAGTCATACAGGTAACAGAGTATATCACACTATTTGATTTACTTTTTTTTTGTTTCTTATATTTATATTATTTAAGTATAAATTGTTCTTTTCTTCAGGTTATATTTGTAATTGTATAGTTAAGAGTCAGTCGGAGCAGTATAACCTGGTAATTCAGCCGTGTTGCCGGTCCTTTGTACACTAACCGTTCTGACCGTCATGGTTCTTCCCAGTCCGTCTTGTGCACCCTGCGCCATCTCTTCCAATCTCAATACCATTCCGACGGCCTTGTGGTCTTCGGTGAGTTTCGGATGTCGTTTTGCAAAATAACGCGCGTATTTGAAAAGCGACCAATAACAACTGGCGACATTGGTGAGACTAATCAGTATCTTATATGGCATCTAGGGAAGCCAAGTCAGCTGTGGATTTCAAAACAAAAGATAAATATCAAGAATGGAAACAAAGAGACCAAAGAACGAAGGGGGGCAGACCTACATAATACCAAATAATAATTTTCCATTCGATGCGCTCGTCTTTCATGCGCAAATGCAACTCGTTGAAAATGATGGCGTTCAGCAGGTACAGGCCCATTGTGGCCATCAGGATCGCAACACAAAATCCAGGACGAACGATAAGTGAGATGGGCAATACAAAGGGAGTGAAGATATACAATAAAGTCTCGTAGATCTATTTGATCCTCAAAAATTAATTCTTTGAATTGGCACGGTGTTTGCTTTAATATAAGGCGACTACATACCTCCTGGGCAACGAAAATCTTCGTACCAAACTCCCACTTGCCTAACCTCCACGATCCGAAGATGTAAACAAGGTTATACCACATCCCGTTAGCGACGAAGAAGTTCCATCGCAGAAATCGCTGCTTGAAGACTGTCGTTTCGCCGAATCCACCTCTACCCCTCTCAGAATCGATGAAAAAGAATGCAGAGGGGGTCGTGGTCTCCACAAAGACGGCGCTGCACATTTGAATCCGGCCACCGAGGCGCCGACAGCTATTCCCCATGAACCAGTCTTCACTGATAGAAAAGCCTGGGTGATGCTGCAGTGTTTCCTTCAAGAATGCTCTTTCCCAGAGAGATATGGCACCGTGAGGAAATGTCGCACTACCTATTTTTCCAGCAAAACTACGTTGTAAACCAGCAATTTTATACTCCAGATCCTGTGCCTGTTGACAAAACGTGCTCTCAGTGGCATTGTGGTTGACAGATTTGATTGTATATCCGATACAGCGTACTTTGTCTGTCAAACGGGAAATGACAACGGGAAAGTTGGATGGAAGAATGCAGTCATCATCGATGAGAAGCACATAACGAAACAGTTTCACAGCGTGGCAGCCGATGAATATTGCGACTATCTTGGAACCGACAGGGCACCAGATATGATTAACACCATATTCCCGACATACTTCTTCGGTATTATCCAATGGTGCTGGGGAGTTGCCGTTGGCGATCACATAGATCTGCGACGCGGGAAATATTTTCAACGCGGCTTCAAGGGTGCGCCCGATAATGGGCCCCGATCGATAACATGGGATTAAAAGAGCAGTGTCGATAGCTGTTGGGCGGATCCGACGTTGCTGGTAATATTCCGGAGTAGGGAACTCATTCTCGAAAGTAGTAAAAAGCGGCGAGAAGGAATAGCTGCCAGAAGAAGTATACGTGAGTAATTTATACCTCAGTGGATACCTTTCCTGGAGTACACCTACAATATCAACAGAATGATGACAATTGCCCAACCACCTGAGAAGACAAACTTATGTTGCATCGCCCAGTAAAGCCAGTACACAGCGCCTTTCCAAATGGGCACTCCAACAAGGACGAGATACACAAAAGCTGCGGCGACGGTATATGTTCCGTACTCAATTAAGACTCGAAGCCAGAATTTCCGCTGATGTTTTATGTTCACCAGACATGCTCGGTTATAAAAACTTCTTAAACTGCTATGTCGGGACTTTGTCGCTGTATTGCTATGCTGGTGAGCATATTGACTGGTATACTCTTTTAGGGGCTCTCTGGCGTTCCTGTCCGGCAGGTATCCATGCTCTGAAGGCTGTGAAGGGGGCACCGAACCCTTTGCGTTCAATTGTACTGATGTATTAATGTTTCTCCCAGTTTGGGGGCAGTGTAATTCTTGATCTTCTTCAACAGAGGGCTGTACATTCCTTTGCCCTTCTTCCAATGCAGATGAGTAGCTTGATTGGCGCTGGCGCTGCTCCCGTCCATCTAATGCGTCAGTACGCCAGTGTATAGAGGTCTGTCTTCGCTTCGGGACTCGTATCTCTCCAGATGGGGGACGAGCATAATGATGGAATGGACTCTCCTCGGCCCCTTGATCCCAGACTTCTTGTGATGAGATCAAGGTCAAGAGGGACTCGGGAACGACGATATCTTCAACAAATGGCCCCGCACGAGTCGAAGGCATCTTGCGAGGACTGCCTATTCAGAAAAGCAAGGTTCGCATTTTTCTGGGTCCTGGAGGACATGGTTTATTTAGTATTGGTCTGAATATAAAATCTTTGGCCTAATAATAGTCGATAGGTCTTCCAGAAGAGGCAATGTTATTGTCAAGCCTGGAAACTCTAAAAACAGTCCTGAGTTGATCAAAGTGTAAATTGCCTTTTTGCCATTTCATTCTTCATTTTCATTATTTTATGACAACTGTTTAATTTCACATCCTGTGGATATTAGTACAACAAAGAATGGCATCCATCCCAATAGTCGAAGAAACCAATGGGAGCACACCTGTGGTAAACCGAAAAGCGTTAATAGATGTATATCGCTCATTAATCGGGATCAAAGGCCGAGTAATGTGTGGATATGGAACCCCCTACTTTCGGCACTTGTCTGTGGGATGAGCGTAGCGTTGTATTCAAGGCTGCATAACATGACTCAGGAGGAAGTAACATTCCTTTCTCTGAGGACAATGCTGCAAATCTTAATTCGAAAAACCCGTACCCTTGGCCATGGTTTTGTAACATACCACAGGGTCTTATTTGTTGGCTGCAACTCATTTGCATTTGGACTGACCTTCCAAAGAGGGATGATAAACACGATGAGTAACAAAATATGTTCATTTTCCTCCTTGCCGAGTCTCAGCTGATATACTCAAGAATTGCAGACGGTGTCAGATCGCAAAGCGCTCCGTGAAGAAAGCGATCGAGTTACTACTTTATTCCGAAGCGAGACATCCCAAAAGGAAAACGCACAGATTGCTTTACATGACCTGGGTAACATAATCATTCTTCCCTTCCAAGGAGCCAAGAGATACCAAGAGAGAAATCTAGAAAGTTAAAAAGTACTTCAAACTTTCCCGAGTTAAGAGCATCAAGCGGTGGCAAGCATCGGGTAGAAGATCTCAATTTGGCTTTTGGAGCCGGAAAAGAACTCGGCCCCGCCTCACCCAGGTCCAGGTGTATGGGAATGTTCAAACTTCAATGTGGCTTGTTGAGGCATACCCAGGATATATTTTCCTGGCCCGAGCAAGCAATCAGAAACGGGTGGTTACCTGTATGTCTCACTTTCAATGCTTCTCATTTACATTGGGTTCAATTGCGCTGGAAGCAGTGGGGATGTGGATTAGTAGTTAGGTTCATAACCTTCCTCTGAACCTTGATTTTGTGATTAGATCACTTTCCTTGCTTTGGGAAAAGTTGTCTCAGAATACGACTTGTGATTGTTGAGGTTTATGATTAGTGTCGGTCCCGGCCCGTAAGGGCTAACCGCAACTACTACATACTTTTATCGTATACTACTTCTATATTCCATGCCAGTTTCAACCGGTTTGTTCGAGTTCAAGTTGCAAGTATACACTTGTCATCTATAATTTTTCTATTGTTATTAAAAAGAAGAAGAAGAAAGAATAACCAGAGAGTCTAGTAATGGTCTACAAAATAGTGTTTGGGATTTACAATACTGTTCAAGCCAACTCCTAATAACTATGAACTACTAGTAAGTTCAAATCACAAGATTTCCGTCCAGTTTCAATCTCTACTCCCGAGTATTCACCTTTCCCATTCCTCCCTACGCCCCCAAAAATGGACCCGAGATCAAACAGCACAAGGCATCGCCAGATAGGGACGCACTAATCAATCGGTATATATCCATGAAGTTGATCGACATGAAGTCGATTACCCTCAAACCAAGATACCTTAAATCCGGGAAACGGTGAACCACTGCACATTCCACCCCGCACAAGCCTGATTCCTGAAGAAGGGTAATGTGCACTAGATCCCTGGACACAAGGACATCTCCCAGATCCAGAACTGTCAAATCCTCTTACTGCGAGGGGACCAAATGTGTACAGCCGGCAAGGCCCACAATATCAAAGGGATAAGGCGCTTCACTGCCGTGGAGAGACCCACAAAGTGTCGAGATTCAGTCACTGCCTCCATTTTATTCGGCAGGACTAACGTAAAAATGATAGACAACGTGCAGTTCGATAGAGTCTACAGTAATGCCATGAAATAGGGATGTCGTTCCCATGGTAGTTGGTTGTACCCCGGGCTCTAGATTCTGATTAAATCGACGTACGATGTGGCTGGGCAACGGTATTATTCTTGAGACCATGGTTCTCGCTGACTCGTTGTCATAGAAGAATGCGTTGTTGCCATGCGCATTATACACATAATCCAGTGGCAAAAGTCTGCGATGACTTTGTAGGTGAGTGAAACTGGTCAGCTTTAGCACATATTGTAAAAAAACAGCTATTAGGTTAAAACCGGAGCTTAACTCAAATTTGGACCCAGTGGCTGTTTTAAGCATATTAAGTAAAAGTTGTAGTTATAGTTTGCCAACCCTAATGAGACTAGTGTCCAATATATTGCGAGTTCAACCAAGGCTCAATAGGATTACACTCGGATCTCGATAAAGTTCGCATTAAGACCCAGAGGATCAAAGTGCGAGAATCTCCCAACGAATTTGTTCATCATCGTTGCTCATAGATGAGGAAGGTAAAAGCAAGGGATTTGTGCAATAAAATCTTCCCTTGACACGTATACGACTGGCAGTCTCGAGTACGAAACGTATCATTTCAACTCCGGTATATTCGCGGTTCAGTTCGGGAAGGGGGAGTAGATCCATGAATCGCAAACTTAATGAAATAATGTGCTTGCTTTTATCACATGGAAGGCCCGATTAAGTTTTATTTCGGAATGGCCGTCTAAAGGTACAATTCTAAAGCCGTTTCTTTAACCGAGGGATGCTAGCAACATGCTAAGTCATGTATATATCCATTGTATTTACTAGTAGCGTCTGCGGCAACCTAAAGCACCAAGTTTCCACTCAGAAAGCCGGACATGTTGCCCCAGATATGCCCCATCCTTTCGTACATTTATTCTATCAATGACGCGATCGCCAGTTATACTAGTTAAGGCTTGAGAATTTACACAGAATCATTTGAAATCGAAAAAACCGAACACACCTACTAAACACATTAGTCTTATTTGGGGAGCTATGTGGCTAATCATGTGCGATCCTATGACTAGTCTGTATAGGCACAGCCACACAGGATACGTCTCAGAGGGCTCTATCTGTAAATCCATTGCAGTTTCGACGGGGATTCCGTATTGGCCTCCTTTGAGTCATGCAAGTCAGAACTAGGGATCAGGTAAGTTTGTTTGACTAATTGGTGTAACATTTACTTCAACATGGGGTTGCCGCTTCGCAGTCCAGTGGATCAATCCATACATTCCCTGTGATCTTTATCTATTACAAAAGAGAGGCCATGCTTTCTGGGCATTTCTTCGCCCGTGTTTGTTCAGTTATGAGTTATGCCCATGGGGACATAGGCTAAGTAGTCGGGTCCAAGAGCACCCTGAACCTTGATGCACACGGATAACATAAAGAATGATACAAGGGTATGAGGAAGATCAGGAGGTGTCGTGTCTGTTGGATCGTATCACGTATACTCTCTGACGATTGGGGGTTGTGAAGCAAGGGGTACAAAGGATTGTTGATGCTATGAGATCTGCCCGAAAGCGGCCTGTTGCTCAACGCGGAAATGTCTCACTCAACTTTGGCATCAAGGGCTATGGGAGGGAAGTATGCAATTTTTTTTAAAGGTGAATGTGAGACGTAAGAGAGAAGGGGCACAAAAAAAGAAGAGAAAAAAGACAAACAACGATAATAACATAGATTGAACGAAATCAAAAAGTTATTCCGATGCGGGGAATCGAACCCCGAGCTGCTGTGTGAGAGACAGCGATGTTAACCATTACACCACATCGGATACTTGTTGAATATTGCGTCATAAGTTAGTATTATCAACAAAACTAAACTTTCCCAACCTTTCCGGGTCATTTATCCGTAATTTCAAGTTTTGTGTTTTTCCAGTCACCTGATATGGAATTGCCGAGCCGAGGCCATTTATAGTTTAGCCTCCATAGCCTTAGCAAAAGCTTCTGATCAATTATGCACTGGAGCCTGTACATTGTTCAGTTCATCCACTTGTACATCGTCACCCTTAGACTGCTTCGGATATTATATATTGGGGTAAACAGAATTCCGTTTGTTGATCCTCGATCCCATTTCATCACACCGGTGTGCCATTTATACGAGGCTTGGAAAATACTGGAAGCGGCGCCATCTCGGCAAGATTCCGAGTTCAGTGGGGTTAAGCGCTCATCCCGGCTTCGGTTTTGGCATCCAACCGTCAAGCCCCGGGTAAGCAATGTCGGGTTATTCCCTTAACAAGTCACTTACTTGGCTTCAGTCTGGGCCATGCTTAAAACTGCGCCGAGCCGGGCATACCCCTATCTTATAGCATACCTTATACGGTGAAGACGGCGAGTCGCCGGAAAAGCCCTCTTCATGGTTGACGAATGAAGTCTTGAACTCTGTTCAATAGCCGACCTCACGGCACCATTGGCCAATGTAGCATTAAAAAGAGACTTCTCACAGGAGTCGGATGTTGGGAATATCTAGAAATCTGCGGATCAGTTGGGGATGTACACATCGCTTCCATGTAGAGATTATAAGTGCATTCGCTGCGGCTGAACGTTTCTGTGCGGCTAAGAGCCAGCAAAGTCTGGGGAAAACGCTTCCCCGGCCGACTTTCCCACATCTCACTCACCGGGGACCGTGGCAAAGGCTTTGCCAAAGCAAACTTTTGCATGGGGACAGCATGTACTCCAGTTCTCGACGTATCATGGCTTCCTGGTTCAACCCCACGATGCCCCAGTCTGGGGGTGAGCGTGACGGAACTTGTGGAGATAGTTCGAGGGCAGAAAAATTTCCACGTATATTTAGTGTCTAGGGTGCTCTAGGGCCCGACACCGGTCTGTTTCTGTCAAACATCCAATTCTTCCCCCTAAACTCGAATCTTTCCCTGAAGAATCTTTTGTGTTAATTTTTATTCTCCTTCTTTGGATACCCATCACCGAGATGGGCATTCTTACTCTTGTTGAGGATCGTCCTACGCCGAAAAATGTCTACAACTGGCGGGTATACCTGCTGGCTGCCATTGCATCATGTGGTTCCAACATGATCGGTTATACCAGTGCCTTCATTGGTACGACTATCACATTACAATCTTTCAAAGTAGAACTTGGTTTGGACAAGAAATCCAGTGATGAGAGAGATTTGATCAGTGAGAATATTGTCTCTCTGTTCATTGCCGGTGCCTTTTTCGGTGCACTCTTCACATACCCTATTGGACATTCCTTAGGGCGTAAATGGAGTTTGGTGATAGCATCAGCAGTTTTCACACTAGGAGCCGGTCTGCAGCTGGGCACTACCGGGGATCGTGGGCTCGGGATCATGTACGGCGGACGGGTTCTGTCAGGACTCGGCACCGGTGTGGCCTCGAACATCATCCCGATCTACCTTTCCGAGTTGGCACCTCCGGCCATCCGTGGTCGGCTTGTCGGTCTCTATGAACTCGGTTGGCAAATTGGTGGGCTTGTGGGATTTTGGATTAATGTGAGTTCCTATCTCCTGGCTCAATATTTGATTTTTCTTTTCTTTTTTTCTTTCTTCCTTTCTTTTTCTTTTTACCAAATATCATTGTATACAAAGAGAAAGAGAGATATTAATATCTTGCCTTGGTCTAGTATGGTGTTCAAAGGCACATGACTCCTTCCCACGAGCAATGGATTATTCCGTTTGCCATCCAAATGGTCCCGTCTGGGATGCTTTTCTTCGGTGCCCTTTGGACGAAGGAGTCTCCTCGTTGGCTTTTCCTCAAAGGCCGTCGACAGGAGGCAATGGCCAACCTCTGCTGGATCCGTCAACTGGACGACAATGATATATACATCACTGAAGAGGTTGCAGCTATTGATCAAGCACTTGAAGAGCAGATCGCTACTGTTGGGCTTGGCTTCTGGAAACCTTTCCAATCCGTTGCCACCCGTCCCATGATAATGTGGCGTCTGTTTTTGGGTTGTATGCTGTTCTTCTGGCAGAATGGGTCGGGAATCAACGCCATTAACTACTATTCTCCTACCATTTTCTCCAGCATTGGAGTTGCTGAAGACACCATCGGCCTGACCACCGGTATGTTTGGAGTGGTGAAAGCTGTCATGACATTCGTCTGGCTCCTTTTCCTAGTTGATCAATTAGGACGCCGGAAGCTTCTTCTCATTGGTGCCGTAACGGGATCGATCTGTATGTGGATCATCGGCGCATACATCTGCGTTGTGCAGCCTGAAGAGCATCCCACGGATCATTTGAATGGCGGTGGCATCGCTGCCATTTTCTTCTTCTACCTGTGGACTGCAGTATACACCCCCACATGGAACGGAACCCCATGGGTGATCAATTCGGTGAGTTTCCCGTTCCTACACAACCGGACCGTGTCATTAACAAATTTGGTTAGGAATTCTTCGACCCCAACATCCGTTCTCTGGCGCAGGCGGCTACAACAGCTAGCAACTGGCTCTTTAACTTCCTGGTGTCCCGGTTTACCGAGCAAATGTTTGCGAAGATGGGTTACGGAGTGTATTTCTTTTTCGCTGCTTTATCCTTCCTGGCCTTCTTCTTCGCCTTCTTCTTGATCCCCGAAACCAGCGGTATCCCGTTAGAGGTTGTCGACCGGCTGTTTGAAGTCAAGCCTGTCTGGAGGGCCAATGAAATGGTTAAGGCACAGATGAAGGAGGAAGAGGAACGGTTCCGGTTCGAAATCAAGGACGGTGCCTTTGAGAAGAATGAGCAAGAACATGTTGAGGACAGCAACGCTGGGTCTAAGGAATAGAATTATAACCGACTACTTATAGATTTTGTATATAGAGATTGAGGATCAGCGCATGTATTAGAGTTCTTGCTTTTTCTACCCAGCATGTGGCAATATTTTGACAAGGACCATCTTTGGAGTTGGTTGTTCAACCACGGAACGGGAGAGTGTTGTGGGTCAGATGACTGGTTGATATTTTTATGAGTTGAATTTCTCATGTCGCAGAAGATGATGTCCATGAGGTTTAGATTGCGTACTACAATAATTAGAAGAGCATATTCGTGCATAAACTTGGTTGAAAATACCCCGTGTGATCCATTACTGAACGAATGGGGAGTTTTTTTTGTTCCAGACTCAACCCCAAAGTTATATATAGTGGGTCTTCCAATCGTTTAGCAACTTGATTCTTGACGAAGCTTATCGGTATGACTTTCCAGTTCAACATTAGTATAAGTATATATATGAATGTATATACTATGGTATACTATGGTATTAATGATTGAGGTATTTTTTTTTTTTTTTCAAGTTATGATGATCTATTATTTATCCCTTAGTCCGTCCTAGTATTATTGCGGTCTATCACTTGAAACAAATAGCCAGACATAAATAGAAATTCTCCATTGGTATCGCAGGGATCTATTTATCTACGGAGAAATAACATCAAAAATCCCTTGATCGCTTTATCGGGAATTGGATAAATCGGGAAGAAGTAGGGGAAGTCTATTATTCACACAGATGGGGGGGAAAGGGGATTCATCAATTGGTTTTTTTTTTTTTTTTTTTTTTTTTTTTTTTTTTTTTTTTGGGGGATGAGATCTCCAAGGTCCAGTGAGAATGGACACATCTACTGACGCGTGAAATCGATCAGTTGACACTTTCTTGTCTGTTATACGGTACTTTGTAAACACGGTTAATAGTGACTGAATAGGGAAATTTAATAGAATATAATGAATGGGCTGATTATCAGGATTGTTGTGATTGTTTGAAATAAACACCCAAAAGGGAAAAGGAAATGAAAAAAAAGTCTATACAGGTAATCGGCTGTACTCCATACGGTAACTTAACTGACATTTTATTTTTTTCTCTTCTCATGTGTCCACCTGAACAATAAAATGGAGAAAAAAAAAAAATAAAATAAAATAAAAAGAAAAAAACCTGGAACTGAAATGGGTCCAGAAAAAAAATCGATCAGAAGTTAATTTTCCCCCTCTCAAACATATAATAAATACTCCTACTAATAAAATCTAATCAATTCCCGGGCTTGTTTTTGTTCTCTCACATCATCTCATTTGATTTGTTTCTCCTCTTTCCCCCTTCTTGTTCTTCTCTCTCTCTTACACTCTTACTCTTACTCTCCTACTCTTCTTTTTGTAACCTTCATCCATTCACAGGAAAATATTCTTTTCTATCGGTTCACTCCTGCTATTCACCGTAAAAGCAAAGCGCCAACCGGTGATTGATCCATAACGGTTGATGACCCAATATTAAATTGTCTCCACTTCCACCCTATTTGATAATTGATTATTCTTATCAATTTTTGTTTCTATAAGAACATCCATACAATTGTCATTAGGCTGCCTAACGGCCTGATCTGAAATTGATCGTTGACATCTTCCCCTCTTTGCTGCCCGCGACTGACAGCTAAACACGCATTCACACACTCGCCTTGGTTCTTCTCCGCCATGGACCACGTTGGCTGCTGGTAACTTTGGGCTGATCATCACTCGCTTACTGTTCCAAAAAACAAATCATTATTTGAACCCGGGTTCTGTCTCATATTTGACCTGTAACCGCCTATTATCTATCGCCTATTTCCTGTTTGCCTGCAGTAGGTGTTCGCCCAGAATTTTCTTTTTCTCTTCAATTCTTTTTATTTTATTTTATTTTGTAATTTGTATTTTTTTTTTTTTTTTTTTTTTTTTTTTTTTTTTTTTTTTTTTTTTTTTTTTTTTTTTTTTTTTTTTTTTTTTTTTTTTTTTTTTTTTTTTTTTTTCGGTATTTTTTTATCCTTTAAATATCTCCTTTTGTTCATGTCCAAAATAACCTCATCTCTTTATCTGTCTTACATCTTGGTAAGCTAACGTGCTGGGCAATTTTAGTATCACCGATTTTCACGATTTACGACACTAAACCTTGCTCGGCGTTTACCTGGTCGCTATTTGTTGTTTGATGCCGTCTGAATTCGTTATCGTCTTGCCCGCGATGATTTCCACAATCCCTCCCCCACGTCCGGTGTCCGTGAATTCGCTGGCAAGGGCTCCCATTTCATCTACCATTCCCTACTCGAAATCCACGCGAAGTACGAGTGCCGAATTCCAGATTTCCGATGCTCCCGTCATCCCTCGCACGGTGGCTGACCAGCTGGTCTGCCAGTCCCCTGTGGATACCGAGATGGAAGATGTGGAGATCGTTGTGGATGCGCCGCGACCTCGTCGGCCCGAGCTACAATTCGAAAACCTTCCTGTGGAGATCCACGAGGCTATTCTCGACTACGTCTTTGGTGAACGGGCAGCCGCGTTCACGACAACTGGTCCGGGTAGATCCCCTGGCCGCAGTTGGAACAAGTCTCTCCGTCACCCTCGACGAAAGGTACTGTCAGACCTGGCCTTGATCTCGCCGGTATGGAGATCATTGGTGCAAGATCGAATCTATAGGCATAGTAAGTGGATGGCGCTTTTTTTTATACTTCTACTCTGCACTGCAGTTGGCTGACCAAACCCAGTCAAACTCAAAGGCACAATCGATGAATTGACGGAATCGGCACGATGGTTTCGGTCGCATCCGCAACTCGCAGAATACGTCCGTCACGTTGAGATATGGATCCCGGTGTGGGGTAAGCGGGCGACCAAAAACAGCTCCTCTCAAACCACCGCCCGGAGATACATTGACGAGGATGTGGACGGCGCCCTGCAGACCACAACACTCTGGGACGATTTCGACATCAACCACGGAAGCGAATACAAGTACCACTACGCCAGCCATAATGCGACTCTAGAGGAGATCTTCCAGCATGTTCAGTATTGCTTCCCGAAAACACGCATCCTTACACTGGAAGGAGGCCACTGCAAGAAGCCGCCGATGGTACGTCATTTTCGAAATGATCCAAACGGCCTTTCAGGGCAGCGAATGCCAGTGTTGCCGGAAGTGCGCTCGTTCGTCATGCGTGGAGCGTGGAACATCATGCGGGATCACCAGCATTGGCGTAGTCTCTCCGAGGCCCTGCCGGGGCTCCAAGAATGGCATTGCGCCTACGCCAAACCAAAGATCGAGGGCTACGAAACGATCTCGGAGATTCTGCGCCGACTATCACCAACCATAGTGCACCTAAACATCAGCCTGGAAGGATTCTTCAGCAAGGACACTTCGCAGCCCAGCTGGCTGGGCGACGGAGCCAACCCCCCTCATCTATGTCGCTTGCTCGGAGACGTCCTCCCGCGCCTCGAGTCGCTCGCATTCACAGGCAAAGTCTGCGCCTGCCTCTTCCACCCAGCCCGGAACTCCTCCCAAACAATACCCAAAGTCTCGCGCCTCAAGTCCCTCGACCTAGTGGTCAAGAACTGCTGTCGCGACCGACGCGCCACAAGCAGCCTCCCCTTCTTCGACGACTTCTCCCGCATCACAAACCTCAACTTCATCCGCGCCTTCGAACGCCTCGTCACCGGCGCAGTCCACAGCCTCAACACCCACCTCTCCCTAGACTACATGCGCATCCGCTTCATCGACCTCGACTCCGCCTGCCCCCCTCTAAACCCCTACTTCCAACTAATGGACACAAACTGCTGCGGCCTCTGGAGCGAGCGCATCGTCGAACTTCTCCACGAAGCCCGTCCCCACGCCCAATTCGAAGAACTCTCCGAAGGAATCTACCCCCAATACGGCCCAAACCACCAAATAGTAGGCGCCATCTACCCCCGTACCAGACCCCTAGGTATCAAAGCTTCCAGCTACAAAATCATCGCCGATGTCTCCAAATCCTAAAACAACAAATCACAAGGGATGAATGGACGTTATCCCGAATCAAAACAAACAAACAAAAGAAAAAAAAAAAACATATATGGAAGGAACCTTTTTTTCAACGAATCCCAGCTAGATACCCCCAATCTCAATTCGAACCCGATCAACTGTCTCAAATGAATAGCCTATTTATGTAGGAGTATAAATAATTTATTCTATTTATTTTATTTTTCCACATTAAGTTATTGACTGTTACATGTGGACATGTATTAGGATTGAATCCTATAATTGATATTTTAGCTTAAAATGAATTAAGTGGATTGAGTAAAGTTGAGTTGTAAGAGATAAATTCGCTAGATGAATGAGATAAGGATGTAATATAATACATGAAAAGATAGAATTGAAGAAAGAAAGAGGAAAGAAAGAAAACTATCGTCTCCTCCGAAACCTGAAACGCAATTCATCTTCACTATCGGAATCACGTTCCTCCCTTGTTCGTTTTTGTCTCGTAAAACCAGAACGAGTACCAGAACGAGTACCAGCAACAGAAGCAGCAACAGAAGCAGGCTCCGAAGAAGGAACAGACGGAGTAGAATCGGATTCAACCCCAGTAACAGATTGAGCAGCAATAGACTGAGACCGCGACACGAATTCCCGTCCACGCACAGACTCACTCCGCTGATTACCCTGTGAATTTTCATTCCTGGACTGACTAACCCAGTAATGTTCGCCAATGCCGAAGGCTTTCCGGGTGACTTCTTCAAGGGGCACGATGACAGATTGGATGCGGGTGCGAGGCGCAGCAGGGTCGCCTTTTCTGCGGAATTTTTTGAAATTCTTGCGGCCGTTCCAGCGGTCGTCCCATCTTGATGTCGTGGTGGTGGTGTTGTTGTTGTTGTTGTTGTTGGTGGTGGAATTGGGATTGGTTTGGGGTTTGCGGAGGGGAATGTCCATTTCTTCGACGATGGCGAGACCTTTTAGGGCTTCGATTTCTTGGAGGGAGCTTTGGAGCTCGGTTTCTTCTTTTAGGTGCCGTTGGCGGGCGGCGTCTTCTTCTGCGTCGCGGTGTTGGCGCGCGGCTTGGAGGATGTCGAGCTTTTGGCGCTTGGGGCGGGGGTGTGGTTCTGCTTCTTGGTTTTCTTCTTGTGTGGCGTTGGGTTTGGGGCGGCGGCGTTTCATGGCTGTTGAGCCTGGGAGGAGGCTGGAGAGGACGTCCTCTTCTTTCTGGTCTTGGTCTTGGTTCTGGTCTTGGTTTTCTTGGGGGAGGGTGCTGGGTGGTTGGGATGGTTCGAGGAGGGGTTCGTCGTCTGGTAGTGAGTCTATGACGATGCTGTCGTCTGGGGGATGGGCGGGGATAGAGTCCATGTCGAATCCGTCGTCGAACGTTTTCATTTTGCTGACGAATTTGCGTACACGGGCCGGTCGTGACTTGGTTGGTTGGCTGTCGACGGCTTGGGAGTCGGCCATCTGAATGTCCTCGGCTGGTGTTGCGGCGGGTGGTGATGCTGACGCGCTGTCATTTTGGCTCTGTTCAGGGGAGGGGGAGGGCAGTGTGCGGCACAGCGATGAAGCGTCGTTTGCTAGGATGGCGTCGAGGAACTCGCTCTGCTCGATGGCTTGCTGGCGCGTTTTCAGCGCTACTTCGTCAACTAACTCTACTGCCCAATCTTCGTAGCGACCCTTGGACCGGAACCGGACAAGAATAACCCCTCCAGGACTTTCGCGCTGCTTTCCAATACTCTTGCCCCCGGCTGTGTTGTTCATGAACTGTACAATCTCGTCCGCCGTGGTGACCCCGTTTTCCACAGGGTATAACAGAGCCTTTCCATGCCCGTTGTTAATGGCTTCTTGGAGGTTGTCGTACTGCGCAGAATCGCCGAAGATAAACGTATAATCCTCAAAAACACCGATTCGGTCTGGGTCCGGTGCGAACGCTTCGGCAGGCCGAGGAACGGCTTCCTTGCCAGGCGGCGGGAGATGTTCGCTAGGGTCTGGCCATGCGGATTCGAAATCGTCTTCTAACCGCGAGAGCGACTCGAGATTTTCGAGGTCATCAGGCGACGCGGCGTACACCAGAGCATCGATAAACGAGTTTCCCACGATGTATTTTCCATTCACCAGCGCCTGTAAGCCTTTCGCTGTATTGCGCTTGCTTTGCACGACGTGTGTCGTTTTGCCCACTACATATGGGATGATTGTCTTGATGTCGAGGTCTTCGAGGCGGGAGCGGACCTGAGCCAGAGGATCCTTTGCTCTGAGGTCTTTTGACGAAAAGGAAAACGTGAGGACGGTCGGTTGCCACTTAATTCTAGCAGAGCTATTAGGCACTGTGCGCCGGTCCTTGGATTTAATACCCACCGTAGCAAATGCGGGTTATTCCCCAGTTTGATCGTATGTTCTAGGTTCTTGAGAGTGATGCTCCCACCATTGATCGGTTCTCCATCCACCAGTGTCCCGCATTTAGAATTCTGGTCGCTCACGGTGATTTGCGATCTCGCGTGGATTTGAGTCTAAACTGGTCAGCGAAGGGGAATCGGCCGTAGAAGATCGTCGGGAGATATACCCCATCGCCAGGCTTGACCGGTGATACCTCGATCACTATGTGCTTGCGTGATATCGACTTGTGGTCTATCGCATGCCGCACTAGAAGATGAATGGTCAGTACCTGATAATGTAGAACTGGAATGGGATTTAGTACCGCCATCTCGTTGATAGCGACCAAAGAGATACTTCTTTCCCGGTCGCAACCACACACGCTTTCCTCGTAGAGTGTCAGTTTCTTGCGACTAGCCTGGTTGAGTCGATACGAATTACCTTCCAGAAAATCACCCTCTGAGTCGAGAATCCACATGAGGGGCAGCCATAGACGCAGATAAGTTTTGGGAGCTTTGGTCGGAGTAAATGACAGGGTTTCACGTGAATCCCTCGGAACGCGAGACCACGTGACTAGGCGTCTCAATGCTGCCTGCTTGGGAACCATCGCGTTTCTTCCCGGTCAATGTAGAGTGGCCATGGATTCCCAGAGAGGGAAACCTCAAGAGGATGCACCGTCCCCATCGAAGGAGGAATCGGATGAATATGCGACATTGAAATATCATTTATTAGGCCCCTCTTTAACAAAAGCGGGCCAGGATGCCGTCGACCAGCAGAAGGTGAGCTACATGGTAGTCTAGGTCGCCGGCAGCAACTAAACAAACTCCAAGGTATCGGAAATTATTTACAATGCGTCGAAAGGCTCAAAGTTCTTCAATCATGAGCAGAGCCGGGATCGGATCCTCACGGAGAAGATCGAGCGCATTTTGAAAGAGAAAGCCCGTCTAGAGAAGCTTGACCTTGCTTACGAGCTACGACGGGCAGATCAGCTTCTAGCGGAATTAGAGCTAAGCCGAGACCTGTCGCAATATGTTATCCATGTCGACTGCGATGCTTTCTTCGCAGCCGTGGAGGAACTGGACCGTCCTGAACTGAAAAATGTCCCGTTTGCCGTAGGCAAAGGAGTCTTAACGACGTGTAATTACGAGGCGCGGAAGTTCGGCTGCAGAAGCGGCATGGCATCGTTTGTAGCTAAGAAGCTCTGTCCGCAACTTATCTGTTTGTCTCAGAACTATGAGAAGTATACCAATAAGGCGCAGGAAATCCGCGCCATCTTTGCTCAGTACGATCCGCTCTTTGAAAGTGCTAGTATCGACGAGGCGTATCTCAACATAACAGCATATTGCACAGAAAACCAGCTGGATCCTGAGGAAGCTGTGAATCGCATGCGTGCGGAAGTATTGGAGACGACAAAAATATCAGTATCTGCTGGCATCGCGGCCAACGCAAAGATTGCCAAGATCGCCTCGAATCGTAACAAACCTAATGGCCAGTTCCGCGTTCCGAACGACAGAGATGCCATCATGGAATTCATGAAGGATCTGCCCGTGCGGAAGGTAAACGGTGTCGGTCGAGTGTTTGAACGAGAACTCGATGCGGTTGGGATCAAAACGTGTGGCGATATCTACCCCCAGCGCGCGCTGTTGACCAAACTCTTCGGCGAGAAGGCGTTCTATTTTCTGGCGCAGTGCTATCTCGGACTCGGTAGAACTCACATCCAGCCGGTAGAGAATTATGAGCGGAAAAGTGTCGGTACTGAGAGCACGTTTAGTGAACTGGGAGGTAAGAACGAGCTTCGGGAAAAGCTTTGGTCCACTGCACAAGAGCTGGAGAAGGACCTGGCTCGTACTGAATTCAAGGGTCGTACTCTTGTTCTGAAGGTGAAGCTGGCCACCTTCGAGGTGCTATCGCGACAGTGTCAACCACCTCGGGCTGTCTATCTGGCCAAAGACCTCTACACATTTTCTCTGCCCATGTTAGAAAAGCTGGAGAAGGAGGTTTCCAACATGAAACTGCGCCTTCTCGGTCTCCGCTGTACTAATTTGGTCAGCATCAAAAAAGGCGGTATCGACTTTTTCGGCTGGGCTGTACGTCCTAAGCCCGCACCACAATCTTCGGAGACTGAACAAGAGATCAGTGCCGAAGAAGCCTTCGAGAGGGCTGCTCGGCAAGAATTACAGGAAGACATGAATGATTTAGAGAGGCTCAGCCAGGAGGTGACTGAGCCGGACGAGGGTGACCAGCCGAAGAATGTGCCTTCTGAGACTCAACCTACGCGTTGGGATTGCCCCGTCTGCTCTAAACCCCAACTTGCCGACGACAGAACGTTCAATGACCATGTGGACTACTGTCTGTCTAGACAAACCATCAAAGAGGTCATCCAAGATGCCTCACAGGACCCTGAACCTGCACCTGAGTCTGCGAGGCCACGAAAGCGAAAGAGCGCATCACAAGAGCCGGTGGACCCACGCCAGAAGCGCCTGTTCTTTACTTGATTTACCACTGCATAAATCCCCTGGGATCATTATTGTTATCGGTGAACCAAGTCACCCGCGTCACGAAACCCTACAGTAGAGTATAACGCATTACGACAGCACGTCAATACGGTATTGTCTGTTTGATAGTGACTGCTATCGGCAAGGGCGACTCGCCATTGTGTTGACCAGATGGGCCATTCTTGGAATACAAGTCCATTTGGAGCCTGGGGTACGAGAAGTACTCCGTATCTCCTTGCATGGCTAGTCCTGACACGCTACATACCCCACTTTGCCACTCGGGTTGGGTAGAACTATGTATGCCGTACCAAGTTGTGAATAACTATAAAAAAAAAAGAAGAGTGGAACGGTGTCCAGAGTACAGTGATCTAGCAAATCCACTCATGATGTTATTTAAAACTGTGAAAAGGAGAAAGGTACCGGTACGTACCGGTGTAAGTTGTTGAATGCACGGTGTTGTCTCGACTGTCGATCGGAATGGGCCGGTGCATTCCGCAAATAAGGTGGACTGACATACAACCCGTGACTCACCCCGGAAGGAGACGATAAGCAGTTTTTCAATCAGTGGCATTCTTGGGGAGGTGGGGTATTTATATATACACTTTTCTGATAAATCGAGGAATGTAGTAAATTTGTTGTCAAGACACCAGCAAACCATCCCCGAATTAATTAACCGGAGACAAGAAACAAAATTAAAATTAAAATTAAAAAAAACACAAAAATACAAAAATACAAAATACACCAAAATATTGGCGGTGAAAAAACGCTAAACCAGATACGGGGCAATGTTTAGAACGAGTTTAGTTTGGTAACTTTGAATACCTGAGGCTTAAGGTTGCGGTGTTGTTGGCAAAACAAAAAAAAAGTCAACAACTCACAACAACTCCACTCCCCCCTGGTCCTTTTCTTTTCTGGGTTTCATGCCTGTGATCTCTCCTCTCATTCAAACTTCCTGTACCTGTTGAATCTGAGCATCCAGTCAGCTTTCTCCTTGGACCTGGCTGGTGCCATCATGCTTGCAGATCTTTGTAGAGTGTCGCAATGTCATGAGTCGCTCTCCTTTCCGCCCCTCGAACGCAACTATGAGCTCCGATAAACAATCCAACGGCTATGTCGCCAAACCTTTTACTCCGGCCCTCAGTGCCACCTTCAACCGGTCCAGCAAGTCGCCGTTGACGCCTAAACTGGCCAACCCGGGCGGTTATCGTACGCCCAAGAGACTGGCCCCCTCCGAACCTCCGTCCGCTGCCAAGCAGGATGCCGACTATCTCAATGCGAACGTTACCCCTCGATCCGGCTCTCGCCTGAGCCGACGAGAGACTTCGTCCACACCAAACACGCCATCCACCGGATATTATTCTCCCTCGTTCGTACAAGTCGGCGGGCCAGGCTCGGCCGTGGGACGGACAGACCGCAGTCCTGTCCGGACAGGGGCAAAGCTCGAGCCTCTGCGGCCCAACAGAGCCAAAACCCTCACAGAATCCCAACGATCGCGACCAAATTCGGTCTGCGGTGCACAGTCCAACTCCCCCCGATTTTTCCATGCCTCCGATGCGCGGTCGACGCCGGAGGACAACCGGCCAAAGTCAACGCCGAGGCCGTCGCCGGCCACCTTTGTATATGCGAATGGCGACCAGGAGGGCCGGCCGGAAGACTCCACCACCGTAAAGCGACGCTCGGCTGGTCTCGCTCGGTCGGTCGTGAGCTCTAAACCCCCGTCAGCATCTCCGCGATTGGCGTCCGCCCGATTGCCGGCGGCCTCGCCTCGGCTGTCTGACGGGGTGAGCTCACAGTCTGGGTCTCAGATGGGCTCGCAGGTCGGAGTGCAGTTTGGCGCACAGGCGAACCCGCAGTTCGACTTCAAACCTGAAATACGCTCCCACACCCCTAGTCCACCGGTTAGCCACGTCCCCGCCAGGGGCCCTACAGGCCCGAGGCACATGAAAGCGTCCAGCTTCGACTCGGGACACGGTGCCACCTCTCCGCGAGAGCCCCTACGACCAAGCCCTATCATCATATCCCCGTCTGACTCCAGCATCGACGCCAGCGCGATTGCGTCCGAGCCGCTTCCCGGCCTCCGCCCACGTGTCTTCAGCAACGGGTCCGCCGCGTCGGTAGACACATATGACTCCACACAGAGCCCCGCCAAATCCGAAGTCGGGCAGGCGAAGGACGACCCAGCCGCGAGTGCGCGGACGGAGCGCAAGATCCTCGACCTCGAGATCAGCAACTCATCGCTCCTCGCCATCAACCGCACGCTCGAGCGCGAGATGCGCAAGCAGAACGCCGAGCTCCGGCGGTACCGACGGCTCAGCCGCGCAGGCCGACTGTCAATGGCGCCGTCCAGCCGGTCCGTGTCCGGCACCTCAGTCAGCATCATGGGCGAGCTCGAGGAACACAGCGAACACTCCTCGATCAAATCCCCCGAAGAGCTGTCCGAACTCAGCGACGACGACTCGGTCATGGACGAGGGGGTCCTCAGCCCAGACACCCTCGCCGAGCACGACGAGCGACACCGCGCGCGCGACGAGAAGAAATTCTTCATCGACCTCGCCCAGCACCAGGAGCTCCTCGCCGACAGCCAGAAGATGAACCAAAGCCTGAAGCGCTGCCTAGGCTGGACGGAGGAGCTCATCAAAGAAGGCAAGAAGGCGCTGGAATACTGCGTGCACGTCAACGACATCCAGCTCGGCGGCCGCGTCCTCGCCCCTGAGGAACTCGAGAACCGCACCCTCCCGAAACTCCCCGACTCAGACACCAACTCGCTCTCAGACTCGGATACCGACACAGACTCCGAGACCGACTCCTCACACTCGCCCTAATATTCTTTCTCTTATACGTTTGTATCTCCGCTGGCCTTCTATCGTGACCAATGCTGGCATTGTCCCGGATACCCTTGTTTATACTGCTAGATAGCCAGAGGTAATGCTAGATACCCTAAGTTAGTATATAAATATTACGATAATGATAATGATTGTATTACAGTAACTAGATACTAGAATATTTGTTAACATTCAACAAGGACCATTGCCAGCTAGGGTTTGGTCGACTTGGTGGATTAAGGACATTAGTAGAACACTACATATAGTATTGAGCGTACTATATATAGTTTAATACAATAACAATTCCTGACACAAACAATCATCCATCAAGAACCTAGATATATCAGCATCACTATCACTATCAACACCAATACAAAGATCAAGATCAAGAAATAGATATAGACAATATAAATAAGATAAGATAATACTAACCAAATCAAACAAATCCAATCCAACAGTCTCAAAGCGATAATAAAGCATCGTATCTCCATCACATCGGAGTCGAGGTCCATTTCCATAGTTAGATGTGTACCGGGGTCGAAATCCATATCCATATCCATATCCATGCCTAGATCAAGATGCGTATCAGGGTTGGAGTCCGTTTCGGGATCGATATTCAGTCTCGAATCGATGTTGATATTCATATTGATATTGATATCCATATTCATAGATTTGATATCCATATTTATAGATTTGATATCCATATCCAAGATCTTATATTCATATCCGTAATAGATGGATATTAGTGTCGAGGTCCATAGCGTAACAATGATTATGATTGTTGTGAGGGGGATTGCGCTTCCGTAATAATGTCGACATTCATGTCGTCCATGTAATTGTCTCATCGTCGTCGTATCACTTTCGTATCCATTTCCATTTTAATTTCCATTTCCATCTCCATCTCCATTTCCATCTCCAGTTTCACATTCACATTCACATTCACATTCACATTCCAAATCCGCGTCCACATCCAAATCCAACTCCGAAATATCCCCATCCAAAACAACAGGTCCAATCCTCGGATGAAAGATACCCCCCTTTCTCGATTCCTTGTTCTGCTCGAGTGCCTCTTGAAGAGAAGCTATGAATGCGAGCGTGGTGAGGTGCGCCTCGATTTGGTCTTCTGGGGGTGGTGTTTGGGGCATGGAGGGGGGTGTTGGGGGGAGGTTTTGATTGGTGGTTGACATTTTGTTATTTTCTTGTTTCTTTGGGTTTTTTATGTCTCTTTTGGTTGTTTTGTGGCTCTTTGTGGGTTGTATAAGTATAGTATAGTATATAGGTTGAGTTGAGCTGAGTTGAGAGAGTAGAGAGAGTTGAGTTGAGAGTAATGTGAGAGAGATAGGTATATGTAAATAGTGATGTAAGAGTTAATGGCGAGGTTACAGTATGAGCGTATGACGAGAGTACAATGAGTAATTAGACAAGAGTGACGATTAATATCATTAGAAGTGTAATAAGTATCACTAGTATGAAGAGTATTTACATCACTCGGGTCGTCCATCTCCTACCTGGCCGTCAGAGGTGTAATTGCCAAAGCAGGCATACTGATAAGCTGCCTTCACCTTCAGCGTAGGCACCCCTTCCAGAAACGCCGGCACCGCACAGAAGCCATGGACCGAGTCCTCGCACCCATCCAGTCCATCCTGCGGCACGGGAGCGCCGTTCAGTACGAAGCGAATATAGTCTGTAGTGTCCTTGGCCGATGAAAGGTCCGGGTTCTTGTACAGCGTCTCGTCCAGCACATCAAACGAAGTATCCTGAGGACAGGTCCATATCTCCGAGACCAGGTGCGCACCGAAAGGCGTGAGCTCATTCAATTTGAAGGTGCGGTCGACAGCGTGGTCTACAGTACCCGGTAAGCCATTAGGCCCATAATTGAAGTATTCCAGCCCCAAGGCAGCCGCCACCCCGATGATGATGTTATCGTGAGACATGTCCATGTACAAGGGCTGATGCAATGGGAACGTAGCGGGGTTGGAGTCAATCGTGGTGTTAATGCTGGTGTCACTGGTCTCGATCCGCTTACCCTCCAATCGGGCCGCAAGCTCCAGGACGTAACCGATGCCTTGTGCGCGGCCAGTTGGTGAGCCGAAGCCGTAGTTGCCATAGAACTGTAGGTCCACAAAATACTGAAAGTCGCGCCACTCTTGCTCCGTGAACAAAGAACAGAACGACGAGCTTCCGTAAGTTGCATACTCGTAGGGGCAAAGGCTGAACATGCCCACTACGTCATAAGCGGTAAGGTTGAAGTCGGCAGGGAGTGACCCCGACAACCTCTTCAGCGCATCTTTGGTGAGGCTAGGTATGAATTCCTTGCCAGAATTATCACTAAACGGTCAGTATCCCATGCATTACTTTCATGGATTAACACTACTTACCCTTCTTCCAGGTCCCCGTCCACACAAGAGGCGTCTGCGGCGAGGGTGTTGTTGAATCCCTGGCCCTCATGGGTTATAACAAGGTCATACTGCGAGTAGGAGCTGTTCGCGCCGGTATTCCCAAAGTAACCACCTAAACGATTAGCACGGTTCAAACCAGGAGAGATAAGACGCACTCAGCCACCAGCGAGCACTTTCCAGGATTCTCGCCTGGTCAGTGGTTCTGAAAATCGGCGTTGGTCTGTCGGTCCCGTTGGGATACACGTTCAAAGACGAGTCCCAAGATGCGACGCCAGCAGGGGCACGATAAAGGGCTCGTCCGTAATTCGACCAGATGTTTGCACCGGACGTAGCCTCTGTCGCGGCACCGGAGACCAGCAGGAGATCCTCGCCGAGCAGGTATTCCCAGTTGTTCAAGAACGACAGGGGTCCCTGGCCAACCGTGGTGTTGTGGGTATTGGAGTAATTCTTGAGCTTCTCCGCAAAATCCTCGACTACGCCGCCGTCTAGGAGCCACGACGTCGGGTATCGCTGCGCGTGTCGATGCAGCACATGGACCTGCGAAAGCTCGCAGCCCCTTGGGACGCCTTTCGGCACGCCGAACCCGCCGGCATCCTTGTACGGACTGAGATTGGCCCAGCTGGTTGTCATATCAAACCCAGACGGGTAGGTAGTCCCCGTAGGCCCCGGCGCAGAAGCGGACGAACTTGAAGTCGGCGCTGCATCGCCTACCACTACCTGGAAGGCCAGAAGGGCCGCAGTCGATTGTAATACCTGGTGCATAGGAACACAATATTTTGTTTTCTTGTTTGATAGTGAATTGGAGTGAATATGGTGGGCAGTTAATGACCAAACTTCTCACAACCGGTGAGTAACAGAATGGGGAAGAGCTACTACTTAAACCCGGCATAAATCATGCGTGAAGTTGCCTGCCAGGAATAGATCTACGGTCTGCCTTCCTAACAAGGGATGGGACTTCCATAGGGTACCTATCATTGTACTTGCGGATCGGGGTAATCCACCAGTCAGAAAACCCTAATCTGAGACCAAGGATGCTTAGCGGGATAAACTTCCTTTTAGTGAGCAAATACTACAGATAAGCCATGGTTATTGGGTGATATGGGAGAAGGGAACACACAGAAGGGCCAAGACTAACAATCCCGTAATTCTTGCATTGAAACCAGGTTGGGCAAGTAGTCGCGTGGTCCTAATTACAATCCTATTAAATGAAACCTTTTTTCATGCAGTTGTTGCTTGAATTCTGGTGATACAATGCACTGGTTGGGCGGGGGAGTTTGGTCTGATCCGATTGGAGTTTCTTTGAGGGGAAAGTGGAGTTGGCAGGATTATGAATTTGCTATTATGGGTAAATTATTGATATCCGATCAACATATACGAATCAGATATTGGACTGGATCTAATTGCACACATAACCTCCCACAACACAAACGTAATCAGGGTTAAAGAAAATTAGAAAGAAAAATATACTAAACCCAAACTATCATTGCATTCTAGTACAACAGTGTACGGCTCAAGGATGTGATTACAAGTGAATGTAGAAAGGTATCCAACAAGTTACTCCACCCATGGAACCTGAAAACAACGCTAGGGTAGAAAGAAACAACATGGTACATTAGTGGCGAGGGTCATACGCGCAAAAGCAGGGTCATTATGTATCAAGAACTGGTATCTAAGCGGCGGCTTCATCAACGTGCTCAGGCTTGCCCTTCTTTTTCTTCTTCTCGTCTTTGCCCTTCTTCGTCATGGCATCGGCCATAAGCTGCTCAAAGGCCATGTAGTCTCCCTCTTCTTCGGGGTCGCGCTCCGCCTGCGTCATGTTAGTACATCTAAATGCAAGAAAAGGAAAAAACCCACCTTTTGATAGATATTGCCCGCAATGACCAGGGCATGAGCACGTTCAATGCGCTTGTCCAGCTTGATCTTCTTGTCACCAAGGACTTGATCACACACGTCACGCAACACGCTCTGAATCTCAAACTTGCTGCCTCGCCAAGCGGCCGCCAGGATCTTCCCAGTGACCTTCTTCTCGTACTCTGCCCGCTTCTCATCGGTCCAGTCCTCACCGCCACGCTCCTCCAGCTTCGCCATTTCTTCCATGGTCATCTGTGCATCGATGGCGGTTGAGATGGTGGTCCAAGTTTCCTTGGCGAGAGTGCCCTTGTCCTTCAGACGGGAGAAGAAGCCCGAGATGCCAAGGAACTTCTGTGACTTCAGGAACGAGCTGCCCTTCTGGACATATGTTTGGCCGATTGCATGAAGGATCTCCAGACCGAACGACTCCATCTTCAAGTTCTCCACTTCCAGACGGATCTTCTCCTCAAACGCGCGAGTCACATCGTTGCCCTTGTCTGTTTCCGTCCAGACGCTGATCTTGTCCACTAGCTTGGTAGCCAAAGTATTGACTCGCTCCTCACGAGCCTTCTTTCTCTCCATCTCGTAGGCGGCCAGCCGCTCTTGCTGCTCGCGGGACAGGCTGCCCTTCTTCTTCTCCTTTTTGCGCAACTCCTTCTCCTCGGGAGACAGACCAGCTGCCTCCATGCGAGCCTCTTCTTCCGACTTGTCCATGATAGCCTGCTGACCGAGGTAGCGACGAGGGGTGCTGGTGCCGGAGCTGGGTGCGGGGTCGGGCTTTTCGGGTGCGGCAGCAGGGGTGGCGGCAGAAGGAGTGGTGTCAGCGGTTGCAGGGGCGCCCTCCGTAGCGGCGCCCTCCGTAGCCGTGCCAGCAGCTGTTTTTGTTTCTTGTTCATGAATGTTGAGCTTCTCTTCGGCGGATGCAGCCAGCTCGTCCTCCTCCATTTCCTGCATGGTGATGTCCATCGTAGTGGTGAGGTCCTTCATGAGCGAGATTTCACCGATAAGGTCGACAAAAGCGTTACCACCGAAGATCATGCTGAAGAACTCCGACGGGTCCTCTTCACTCGTGCATTAGCGATGGTATGTCTGGTTAATTGCACGATTACCTACCGAAACCTCCACCGGGAACGGCATCCTCCTTTCCAAACTTATCATAACGCTTTCGTAGCTCTTCATCGCTGAGAACTTGGTAGGCTTCACCGATCTAGCGGAAGAGTAAGTATAGAGGACCAGCGCGCGAATGAGCAGAGCAAGACAAGAGCTCAGGAGTAGCGTACCGCCTGGAACCTCGCATGCGCAGTCTCGTCACCGGGGTTCTTGTCTGTGGGGAAGTTAGAAGAAACCACTGCCAGGGACAATGAACAGGTCGATCGTACCGGGGTGAGTAACAATGGCGAGCTTGCGGTATGCCTTCTTAATTTCAAGCTCGGTAGCGGTGGGAGGTACGCCCAAGGCGTCGTAGTAACTGGTATCTGCGACCATGGTGTGGTGTCAATAGAGAGAGGTCAACCAGACAAAGTTGGAAACTCTGGTTGTCTCTAGAACCACAGAACGGTACAAGTGATTTAAAAAAATAAAATAAAATATAGAAATAAAAAAAAGAATAAATCAAAAGATAAGAGAGGAGGAGACAAGGAGTGTCTTTTGTTTTTTTTTACTCAAGAAAGTTAAATGCAAATTATAGGTACACTAATTTTTTTTTTTTCTGCCTGACGATGCTTTCCGGGAGTTTCGTCATGCGCGGGGTGCACTTGACTTTGGTCCAACCCATTCTCTGTCAGAAAGAACCGTATTGTCATTGTACGGTCAGTGTGTTTCAGCCACACCGTTTGCTGCTGTTATAACGTGACCTGCGCAATCATGTGTTCTAGCACGAGCCTTGTGCCCAGACGCGCTAAATAGGCACCAGCCACAAGCTAGTTTACTAGTCGTTTTTTCCCCAACCGAGACCTTCTTTTCTTCGCTTTTAAAAATTCCTTTTCTTGTTTCTTTTCTTTCTCTCTCTCTTCTGTGACATTCACTCCCCTTCTTTTTCCCCTTTTTCCCTCTATTCTTCTCATCTCCTCCCTGTGATACTCTCTTCTGTCCTCTCTCTCCCGCCACCCCCCTTTTTTAATCCTCACTTCTCACCAATTGTCCTCTTCTCTCCCACCCCTTCTTATTTATTGCCCCAGATCGCAAGTCTGTGAGACGATGCGCAGTCTGTTCACTACTGTACACTAAACAGAGTTTACCATCTTCCCCACATTCTTGTTGCCTGGATCTTTTGTATGACTATTCGTCTTTACAACAGTGTATCTATTTAATACTTTTTACTTCTTAATCCTGTTTGCGTTTCTCTGTACTTCTTTTACCCTGCAACCATGCGTGCCACCGAAGTGCTTTACTACTTGGTTCACCCCACTCAGTTGAGGTCAATTGTTCAATGGTAAGTTGTTCATTCCCCCTTGGTCGCACATTCTGTTTCAGTGAAGGTGTATGTGCCAACGCTTACGAAGACTTTTGCGATAGGAAAGTCTGGCACAACCCTGTCCATGAACGTAGTGAGAAGGACGAGACCGAGACACAGAAGGCTTGCTTCAAATTCCTGGACTTGACCAGTCGCAGTTTCAGTGCAGTAATCAAGGAATTGCATCCGGAACTGCTTCTGCCAATTTGCGTGTTCTACCTTGCTCTGCGCGGTTTGGATACCATTGAGGATGATACCTCAATTCCTTTGGAGACAAAGGAGCCGTTGCTGCGTAATTTCAAAGATTACTTGGAACAAGATGGTTGGACCTTCACAGGCAACCGCCCCGAAGAGAAGGATCGTGAACTGCTGGTTCAGTTCCACAATGTCGTCGCAGAGTTCAAGAACATGAAGCCTGCCTACCAGGCCATTGTCAAGGACATCACTGACAAGATGGGCAATGGCATGGCTGACTATTGCCGGAAGGCGGAGCTGGAAGATGCTAGCGTCAAGACCGTCGAGGAATACGATCTGTACTGCTTTTACGTCGCCGGATTGGTGGGTGAAGGATTGACTCGCCTCTTCGTTGAGGCCGAGTTCGGCAACCCCGCTCTGATCAAGCGGGTGCGCCTTCACAAGTCCATGGGTCTTTTCTTGCAAAAGACCAACATCATCCGTGACGTGCGGGAAGATAACGACGACGGTCGCCGGTTTTGGCCCAAAGAAATTTGGTCCAAGTATGTCAGTGACTTTGACGACCTTTTCAAGCCGGAGAATCGTGAGATTGCTCTCAACTGCGGCTCGGAAATGGTCCTCAATGCCCTGGAGCACGTCGAGGAATGTTTGTTCTACCTTGCTGGTCTTCGTGAGCAAAGTGTGTTCAACTTCTGTGCCATCCCTCAGTCCATGGCTATCGCCACCCTGGAGCTCTGTTTCCGTAACCCGGACATCTTCGACCGTAACATCAAGATCACCAAGGGCGACGCGTGCCAGCTGATGCTGGAGTCGACCCAAAACCTCCATGTTCTCTGTGCCTCTTTCCGCCGTTATGCCCGCCGGATCCACAAGAAGAATACTCCCAAGGATCCCAACTTCCTCAAGATTAGTCTCGTGTGCGGAAGGGTATGTTTTCATTCCCTTGTATCACTGGTGTTCAGCTGCTAATTAGTCCCAGATCGAGAAATTCATGGACACCATCTTCCCTCAACAGTCTGCCGAAGATGCCAAGCGTCTGGTCGCCGGCGAGAAATCTGAATCGGAGAAGGAGCAGCAGGCAAGGGAGGCCGAGTCCCGCCAGGATCTGTACTTCATGATGGCTTTGATGGGAATTATCACCCTCATCGTCACGCTTGTTATGGTATGCCACCTCACCCTTGTTCACCCTACTCATACTAACGAATCTTAGCTTGGCGCTGCCTGGATGTTGGGTGCTCGCTTCGACCTCGCTTGGAAGGAGCTGAGACAGGGTAACTTCAAAAACCCCTCTAAGCATCTGGATCTTTAGGTCCAAGTTACGGAGTTACGACACTTGATTTTAGCATCAGATGACGCGGATGGCCTTGTTCATATTTCTCGCCATACCCGCTATACGTATTAAGTAATAACGATTAATATTTCTCTTCCGTCTCCCTTTCCCTTCTTCCAACTTACCAACCCCACCTTGCAACCAAAACTAGCACGGATGTCAAATTGCAATCTAGTCTTTTCATGACTGTGGTTGTGCCGAAGAAGTGCTGAAATGAAGAGGATTTATCCAACCAGTGAAGTACTAGATTTTTGTCCTGCAGCCGGTTCGCCGTGCTGAGATGGCAAACGTCCATTGATGATCTGGAACATCCCGTATTTGATCGTAGTTATATTGTACTTTTGAACAATGAAATGAATATGAAGAATTTACTTAACTTTTATCCTTGTCTTTATCTACTTGTGTAAATCTTATATTCAGATTTCCCTTTAGAGCAAAGGCACATATGATCCATCGATTAAGTTGAAATGTCATTGGATTGAAATGAATAGTACTTGTATTCATGTGAATGTAAAGCATATGCACTCCAATGTGATAAGTATTCTATGCTATAACTGGGGTGGGTATATCTCAGTATGACCTGCATATTCGAAAAACCTAATCTACTTGTTTGGGCTCTGGAGTACAAAGAATTCAATCGACACATGAGATAATTACATTAAAATTACTTATATACTAGTCTATCTCTATCATCATCACAGACCAAGGAAAATATCTACATGAATCATTAAACAGACTCGGAGCTCGAACTGCCAGAGTCCAGATGTTGTCTTCCTCTGAGTCTGGCCCATAACGTGCGAGACGGTTTGGTCGGGTGTCGTTCTGCGGATGGTCTTTCCTTTGAGAAACCATAGGAGCTGTTCGACGACAGGGTTCCGCGGGCAATGTAGCTGCGGCTTTGATACTTTCCAAGCCAGAGCATCTGCTCGTGTTCTCGGAGGTATCGGTCGCTGGAGAAGCTGTTGAGGACGTTGGAACGTCCGAGCATACCCAGCTGACGACGTTGTTCGGTCTTCGCGTACATTCGCTGCGAGATCTGTTCCACATCGTCGGGGCTGGGGTGCAGGGGCAGTTTGGGTGGTTGGTATCCTGCCTCATCCTCGGCGAATGGACTCCACTCATCCAAGAGGGCAAGAATACGAATTTGAGCTTGGGCAAGAGAAAGGGAATCGTTGGGAGCGACAACTTCGCTGAAGCGCTTGCCAGTTGTGCGGTCTGTCACGACACAGAAGGATGCGCCGACGTCGGTGCAGACAACTGGAACGCCTGTCAGGGCAGCTTCTCCCATAGCCAATGGAAGACCTTCGGAGATGGATGAATTCATGAAGAGCCACTAAATTCAAGGTTAGCAAATATCGACATAGCACATTGAAAAGAGCCCTTACGCCATCTTGCAACACAACAGACGGGCTGCCGAGACCCTTGAGGATGACATGATCGCGGAGACCTTTAGAAGCAATGATCTCTTGACACTCGGACGAATAACCTGGTGTTTTTTCCATGTCTCCGTAGATATGAAGGTTATAGTCTGTGAAACCCCATTTGTTGACAATGAGATCCGCGGCCATGACTGCAGTTTTAATATCCTTGACGTAACTAAAATAGATATTAGCGCATGATGAAACCAATAAGGTCGGCCTTCCCAAAGGCAAGTATTCGGTGCATACCGGATATGTGACAGCATGACTACTGTTGGCTTTTCTGTCTTGATCGTTTCAATAGGCTTGTACTTCTCCATGTCTGTGATACCGTTGACCACTGGGTCGATCTTCCGTTCGAAGGCGCGGCGATGCTCCAGCACACCTTCACAGGTGCCCAGTTCAGTCTCCCAGCCCGGGTTGAAATATGCGGCACATGGCAGCACAACATCCGCGTGGTGCTCAGCAAGAACGCAAGCCAGCCGTCCGAGATAGATAAGAGTGGAGTTGACAAATGACGAATCGAAGGATATGGCGCCCGACAAAAAGGTGACCATTTCACGCAGACTGATAGAGTGATCCCACACGTGAAGGGCACATTTTCGCTTTATCTTGCAGAGGACACCATACGTAGCTCCAGTGAAATGATGTGATGCTTGGAAGATATCCGGGATCTTCTCGGGCACGGGAACCGAGAAGATAAAGAGATCTAATACAGGTAGTTAGCATAGGTCCAGTTAACACTTTAACACCACGATGTGGAACTTACAGCGATGCCACATGTCTAGCGCAGTATCGAGTTGCACCAGTGTCGGATGCTCCGCTTCACGCCATTCTGACATGGGGGAAATGCCGTCCGTATTATCTGCCAACCATAATTCTCTCCATCGCTGCTTGACAGTATCACTCATCCAGACATCATTCCAATTCCTGGTGGACTCGAAATACGTATTCAGGTCCACCAGAGCCTTCGTAGCTTCTTCAATATGCCGGCGAGTCAATTGAGGTGTCCGGGCACAGCGAACGAGACTGGTTATGATGGGTAAGAAATTCTTCTCAATGTCATCAGCCCGTGTATCGAACGACTTCTGGACAACTGCCGAGTCGAGCGAGTTCTGGAAAACGCCATGAGTAGGATTGAGGAAATCCAAGCCCCATTGAGGTACGAGAGCCAAAGACTGCACATTCCTCTCAATTTGAAACCGTGGAACTCCAAAATCATTAGCTGCTTCCGCGATGATATGCCATTTAGTACTTTTCAGATTGTTGACCAAGTCTCGCCGACAGGCAGAGACACCACCTGGTTCGTTGGGCCAAGTTGCTGTATCCAATGCGAGAACATGAAGCTGACTCTCACTGTCTTGTAGTTGGGTGGAGAGTGTCCTGGTATTAATACGAGCATCACCACCTTGCCCAAAGCTGTACAGATCGCTCATCTTGAAAGCAATTGGTGTCCAAGAGCTGACTTCTGGATCGATGTCAACCCTCGCGAGTACTGTGTCTGCTTGTGTATCAAGATATTTTCCTGCGGCATCGAGCCTGCCAAAGTCACGATTCCTCCAGTAACAGTTGAGCACTCGATCTGACCTTAACAGGATCTCGTCTAGCCACCTTGCGGTGATAGCATCGAATTCTTTGCTTCCTTTCCACGACTTCCACACCTGCGTCCGGGCACGCGATGTGGGAATTGGATACCGCTTAACATTAAGTCCGAGCATGCGCGACACAAAGCCGGTTTTGACTGAAGAGAAAGAGAAGAGTGGATTGTCATCGGTGAATGAACAGTTCTTTGGCTTTTGCAAAACATTATACCAATCATCGCGTATCATAGGCGGCGTAGTGACAGGCTCACCGTTGAGCAGGGTGGAAATAGTAGGATGGAATTTATGATCATACGTCCATTTGGCGCTGTGGACGTTTGAACCTTGTGTGAAGGTCGCCTCAGTGATCCGAGGGTAAGGGATCCACCTGTTCAACTTATCTGGGCGATTCGTAGGCGGCATGCACCACGAGACTTGGATCTTGATATTCTGCGAGACATATTCGGCCCGTAGCAGTTCATCACCATGCTTGGCATGCTTTCGGTACCAGAAGTTGAACGTGACCTGCTCACCATTTCTCATAGTCGATCCAGATGAAATGTAGCCTCTGTCACCATACTGTACGGCTTGTCCGCTTAGGGCACCTCTGACACATTGACGTTGTACTGGCAGCTTTGACCTTTTCTTTTGGCCATCCGAAGGATATTCGTACGTGTATTCGTTGACAAAGGCCGTTCCATTATACTCTTCCCTCTGGCGAAGCACAAGTTTGTCAGTATACGTGTTAATAGCTGTCAAGTGCTTCTTGTCGCTCGGCTTAGAGTCGTGACGCCCGGAGTATTGATAAAGTCGGAGGGTGCCATCCTGAATAGTCTCAAAAAAGCATGTAGAAGGGCCGCCTAGACTCTCAGTTACCACTCGATCATTTTCGAGAACCGTTTTCCTGTGTTTCATATTCTTATAGAGCGTTGAAACATTGTCGCGATCATGTAACTAGTTGACACAATTAATTAGTCTTGATGTCCAGTCTCGACGGTGATAAACATACCAAGATAAAAGGAAGTATGATCCGCTGTAGGGTTTTACAGAACGACCAGAGGGTGTTCAGAATCAGGGTGGCGGGCCATGCAAATATTAGAGGTTGTCCACGGATCGTATAGTCCAGCTCTCTCTGATATTCTGGATCCGCGACAAGCGGAATGATAGCGAATTTGATGCATGATTTAACCTTTTCATGGAGCCGGCAGAATGAAAGCTTCAGAGCGCCAATGAAACCCAGCCCGGAAAGGTTGGGGGTGGATGGAAGCTGGGCGCCGATTAACCAGGAGTCCAAAAATGCAGGATGGTCGTTAGTTGCCGGTAATGACTGGGCAAAGGAGGTCGCCTCAATGGCCAATGTTGCACCAAGATTGCAACGCGAAACAAATTCTGCAATATCCAGAGATTCATCTGCAGAGAACCTTGACCGTATCCAGTTTACCTGGTCCTCAGAAAGATGACAAACTTGTCCACAGCACCTTCTCAAGAGGAACGATCGGACATCCTTGGGCAGTTTGTCCCATTCAAGATCGCAATCCAAGCCAAGAAGGAGATGGCGAAGCAATGTTTTTTGCCAATGGCCAATGGCTCGCGTGCGCTCGCTTGAACAAATTTCAAGCTGGCGTTTGACACCTTCGGGGACAGGTAGTTGCTCGCCGTCCTCATCGCTCACAACCAACAGTTCGGTCAACAATGAATGATCGTGTGGTATGCCCGACTTGCATTCAGCGGTAGCTTGGATTGCCGCCTCTGCGATCAGTTTGCAGTTGCGACGAATGTCTGACATCCACTCGTTCCCAACAAGGTCAGGGCCAATAACCACAAAGATATGCAAGCGGTCATGCGTGCTCTGACTGATCGCTCTAATTTTCTGTTCATTTTCGAGAAGATGCCCAGCTGAGACCAATTCTATGATAGTCTCGCCTTTTTCCCAAAGTTCAGCTGTTAAACTCACAAGTCCTCCACCGAGTCGGAAAGCAGATTCTACACGTCCAGACCGCTTCGAGGTGGAGTGAGATTGCAGAATTTGTTTAACTTCGACACCTGGGTGCTCTGATGGCTTGAGCCGATACCGTAGTTCAGCCGGTAGAGAGGACATATTGTCGAACATTTGACCCAATGTGGTTTGTGAAAGATCCGGGTAAGGGTCAAGAGCGCTGCAAGTATAGAATGGAGGCTCGGCACTTGTGGGCTTCGTATGTTTTGCATTTCCCTTGAAGATGGGCGGCCATATATCGGTCATGAACAGGGAGCATACGGCGGCTGACCACGTTCCTGACCCCAAACAGATGACACTACTGTACGCGAACTTCGGCACATAAACATGCAGAAGGATACCTAGCACAAAGCCGATAATTGTGCCTAGCGCGAGTGGCCTTACCGCAAGTGTTCCGGTAAAGATCTTATTATATTGGTACCATAAAAGACCGGTATATGAGCCGACATAAGCCAAGTACATGATAGTAGCGTCGCTAGTGGCTTCGAAAGACCACATCAATGCCAACGACACCGCAGCGCCCCAAATATGGAGAAAGAAGAACTTTGCAAGGGACTTCCAGTAAAGTGTGCGTCTGGCTCGGACGTTATCAAGGGTAGCCTCTTTAAGGGACTGCAGGTCAGCAATGGCACGAGAGGTGGTTCTGTTAGCGAGTGTCCATAAAGGTTGTGATACTGCGTCAAGAATCACTGCACCCATGAGGTAGTAACCTAAGCCGAAACCTGTCGCTAGGCGATATTTCATGCTAGATACGTTAGACAGACCCACGACGGACTGCCCTGTCAACAGTGCAGTCCATTTATCGACTAGGGCCAGGACAAAGTAGAGGATGCCACACCAAACATCGTCACCTGTATGACGCCAGTGGAGGAATGCGTTATGAAGCTTAATACCCTTTTGCATGTCACTCATAGTGTCCACGGCGGCTTTCAGTTGAAGATTCCATGTCGGACTGTAGGGTCGTGGCAACTTTGTCCGTGAGTATTTGCAGTACCAAACGAGCAAAAACTTCGTAGCAGGATACCCGTTCGCGAGCTTTCGAACGAATGGGTCTGCGGTCGACCGGCTCCAGATTCGGCGGTTTCTTTCCTTTTCAACACATTCTTGAAGTGCCTGTCGCGGGATAGGTGTTGTACCCATATCTTTCACATCCTCGGTAGGGTTACTCGACGCTTTCGTTTGCATGTACCAATCGACCACTTCTTTATCTGTGATGCGAGGGATCTGGAGATACCAAGTATTCCATCGTGAAACTACCCTGCGGGCCCCGAATAAAAGTGAAATCAAGAATGCCCATAAGAAGGGGAGATACACCCACGTATCGTGATGAACCCAGATCGTGATGATTGGTGAGATGAACAGAATCGGAATACAACACATGATCACCGTTCTCCCCTGGATGATGAAAATATTTTCGTTAGCGATAAACATGGGAAGATCGGAGGGATAGTGAAAGGTAAGTACTAACCGATTGAAACTCGAAGCCTGGCAGTTGATAGACTGAGAGACCGGACAAAGTCATGAGGAAAGTAGAAAGCATGAGGAAGTACAGGAAGAAGACGACCCCGTGATCAAAGCCACTGATCACACCGATACCAATCATTGCAAAGATTCCGCCCACAAACGCAACTGCCACTCCGGCAATGAATCGCGTCATCACAAACATGCTCATTGCTGGAAAGGCCATTGCATGGAGATAGTAACTTCCTCCTGAGCTGATCCAGCCACCAAACCCACCACACAAGAGTAGAGCGATCATGAGTGCAATGGTTGCCAGTGATTTATCGATGTTGCTCATGAATGTGGTAAGATAAAGACCTCGCCCAACAGTTGTGAGCATGATGATATCGATGAGAGCCGGAACAGCGAAGATCCCGAGAAACGTGAATTTATAAAAGACTGACGGCTGCTCCTGTTCCCCCTTGGGATCCAAGTCGATATCCATGGACGCATAAGCGGTTGGAAGCTCAGTAAACAAGTCGTCTCTCCGGGGAGGTTGATGAAGTCGGTAGTAATCACTGTATCGAGTGGCAATGATTCTTCCAAGAACTATGGGCGCCATGTCAAAGTATAGATCACAGCGCGCACCTACAGCGTACATCTCGGCGAAACAGGACGCTTGAAGCATATCATGGTTAGGCAACGGGTTACGATCGAGGACCTCCAGGTAAACCTCATTGAGCGCGAGCTTTCGGAATGCGCAGAAGACAGATAAAGCGAAAAGATCAGCGCCGGCATCGACTTGGTTCTTCTGCAAGACATTATGTGCGACTGTGGTGAGCTGAGACAAGGCTTCGATGTCCCCATTCAAGAGAATTGCTGGCAACGCTTCATTGATCTCCTTGAACAGTGAAATACCAGTTGTAAGATCAGGGGACCAACAACCTTGCTCCCGATACCATGCAAGCCGAGAGGTAACAAGATCCTCTGCAGAGATCTCGCCACTTAGGTATGCACTCGAACTCAAAGCTCTAAGTTGAGCTATGGAAGGAACATCTAGAAGCTGGTACTCACAGCAAGAACGAATCTTGTCGGACAAGGTAGAACACTCTTCACAATTTGATAATGCAAGGCGACGCAGGAACAAAATTGCCTCCGTGGGAGTTAGTTGCTCAATATCGCTCACGATACGTGAAGGCAATTCCCACATCTCTGAGAGATTACTCGTCTGCATTGACAGCGCAACCTCGGCCATGAAACACTCAAATCGAGAGTACCCCCGGCTTGACATGAATGTGTGAAGAAGAGCACCAATACGGTCTTCGGTTTTCGCAGAAAGATAGACGTTAAGAACACCGGGGATATTGTCCATTTCGTACATACCCCAAACCTGGGTATCTGACCCAGTACGGAAGCCCGAGTGCAATCCGACGTAAACTCTGAGCCGGTCATTCTCATCACCGTTGCAGGCACTAAGAAGACCAAGTAACTCGTTAACAGAGTCATGCCCTCCAGATGTTGTTGCGCTTAGATACAGGGTTTTCTGCATGGCACGTAAAGCTTCAGCCATTTGATGAAGCTCATCCGGCTTGATGCGCTCAAGTAAATCCAGTTCTCTGACACGACGCTGAGCTTCTATCAAATCGGAGATATCCTTAGGCGTGCAGTCAAGGCCAAGCTGGAAACAACCCAGCCCAGTATAGTCGGCACCAGCGGGGGAGACGGAGAAGGGATCATTTTCTGATCGATCTGCCTGTGATGTCCAGTCCAGTTCATCGATTATAGTCGTTCGATCTGCTGCTGGCCTCTCCTTGTTTGGCGGTAGCAGAGCTAGCTTGGTGGGCAGATTGGGGATAAGGAACCCCAAAGTCTCATATTGTGATTCGTGACCACAAGGGGTTTGACGGACCTTTCATAATCAGCCAAAGAAACGTCGGCTTAAGCCTGTGGCCGAAGAATCTCACCTTCTTGTTCTCTTTCCAAGCAGTATGTGCTTCGATGACCTTGTTGTCCTTCATCCACATAAGGGCTCCCAGTGGCTCCTCGTTGATCGTTGTTGTGACAGCAAGTGCTGCATCTGTCAAAGCCGCCTGGGACGTCACCCAGCACATCGCACTTCGGTAATTGCACCATTTGAACGACCTATGAACAGCATCATGCGATAACTGGACTCCATCATCAATTGTCTCCCACATCGCAATAGTCATGCTACCCATGGCCTTTTGAGACGCAACACCCCTCATCGCTGTTCGCATTTCGGTCATCTGGAAGTAGTTACAGCTTTCGCCATTAGAGGAAATGGTACCATTCCGATAAACAAAGCCCCTAATGCGCTGCATGTTGAGGTCACGGCACTGACTCTCGTCGAGGTAGCTAGGAGGAGCCAGCTCCAGCCAAACGTCAAGGCCAAGGTCGTTGATATACTTCACCAACTCGTTCAACACCACTGGCTGGAAATGGTTGTAACAATCAGCGAGGAGGACACCCTTGAAGGGCGATTGCACATCTTGCTGACGTTTGAAATATGTGCCGAGGGTCTGGGAGACGGTTCCTAAACATTGGATCACTTCATCACTGTTGGCGGCGTGGTCAGAGTTTACGAGCGTCCGCACATCCAATCTTCCTAAGGCATAGTGTGTGCTTCGGCTGGATAAAGCGTCCAACACGCCATCTTGCAGAGGATCGAGAACGATAATGTCCCACTTTTGGAGTAGGTGGGCCTGATCAGAAGACAATGGATTCGAGAAGCTGCCAAGAAATGCGCCGAAAGACTGAAGCTCTTTGGTAGTAGAACTTTCAGTGCCTAGTGGTCGCACATCTTTGGTTAGACGACGGAAGTAACGTGAAATTACTGTCGGGACCTCTACTAGTTGGTGCCTTTGCTGTTTACTAGTTAACATAAATGGCTCAGGCTAACACGTGCGAAGTATACATACGCGCCAACTCCTATGGACTTTCCTCCCGATCAGGAATAGGATATACAGGGCTCCCAGGACAATAGTGGTCAATAAACAAGCTGCGAGAACCTATATCACGATTAGCAAGCCACTATCGCACTTCTATCATATGGACGACTTACCTGATCCCACCAGGTCCTCACCATCGAGTGCCATCCCACCGCATCCAGGCCCAAGTAATCTGCGCCCATCGCGAAAGCGAAGGCTTACGACCAAACGAGCGAATAAAAAAAAGAACGACGTGATTGTTAGACACCACGCATTCCGAGGCGGGGATTGGTGGGTGTATATTTAAGTGGTGCCGAAGACCATTGACCGACCAGGCCGTCCCTTACTTGAACGGTTGTGGGAGCGTGGGTTCTTAATGAAACCTACATATGCTGCTGTATATGTAGTAATTATAGGAGCGGCTGAGACCCCAAGCGTCCAGCACAGCAGGTGGAGATTCCACCTCGAACCAATTTTCTTGCTCTGCCGATCCATGTTCTCGAAATCTCAACATCACATTGGTAGTAGTGGAGCATCGCGCTAACAAGGGCTGGATGCAAGTCTCACTGAATCGCGTCGAGGCTAGTTTACCATCGTCATATGTTCCAAGGCTGGGACAGCAACCCTAGTCCTGCATAAGTAAAGTCTGGTTGTTCCTAGTGGCTCGTTTGAAATTCCCTTCGTTCTAAATTCTGAGCTGTTCTGCGGCGACAGGCTAACCCCTACCCACTCCATCAATAATTAACACCCAAAGGGATAAGAAAATTAAAAATTGAAAAACAAAAAAAGCAATGCTGACAATATGACTAGGCTATCATGCACGCTGAGTCAGTTACCTATGCAGACTTCAAATTCTAAAGTTCTACAGTTTAATCTTACTTGTTCCACCTGTCATTGCTCTTTATGGATATGATTCTCCTATCTCTCTACAGTTGCGACGATGCACCGTATAGTGCCCCCGCGCAAAGATGCCTGGTGCCTTTCGTGATGCCCTATCATATTGATCGCATTCGAAAAAAGAAAGAAAAAGATAATTTTTTTTTTTTTTTTCTTTTTCACTCAAAATCCAGCAACCGACTTTCTGCCTGAAACAACAGGAGAGACCCCACTGTTTTGATACTATTCTACATACTATCCTCTACAAAGTACAGCTAAAAGCTTTAGTCCCACGGTATAAAGACAAGTTTCAAAGTCTTGGCTGATTCTCCACAGTTAGTCGAACGGATACTGACCGATCTCAATAGATCCAACGCGGACTCTCGGCTAGCTTTTGCTGATCACTACCCACTTTTGGATCTCGTTTCACGATATCCTCATTTCAAGCGCATTCACTTGCGGTGACAGCCGGCTTTATTCAGTTAGTATGGTGCTAGTGATATCCTAAGGCTAAAGGATTTCGATTTACGGTGAACACTGTCGCAATGGCCAAGCACTCGAGCGGAATCGCTGCCCAAGACTAGCGGATTCAGTTGCACAGACGAACTTTAAGTGGCCGATTCTTGCGACTTGATTTATAATATAAGTCTTTGTCGCCTCTGCAAGCCTTAATCCGAGTATCCGCCAGACTGGCTATTGAAAAAGATGGAGAAAAAAGAAAAAAACGAATCAATCAGACCACCTCGAGTTGGAGACAAATTGCCACCGACTAGTGGTAGTAAACACTATTCGACGTGGCTAGTCCTTCAATTTTAGCCGGAGGTGACTTGAGTGAAGAATCAACATAAAAATCGACAGCCTCGCCGGTGCCTTACAGGCTAGCTGACCGAGGTGATCAAGCAGTTCAGCTGTATGCAAAGTGCCTGTTTGATATGCATTATCGGAGAATTGCGGACATGTCGACAAAATTTTATCATGTTGCACCGATACGACGTGATCTATCATAGAGTTGAGGATGAATTGAGGTATCCGGTTGCAGGAAGCCCTCGAGCTCGTAAAGGGGGGAAATAAAAACACAACACCAAAACAGACCACAACAAAAGGAAACTTGATATACTCGATGGCCCTGTATCCCTTGAGACGGCGTATAAGAAATCCAAGACCGTAAGTGGATGGGGGCAGAGAGATTGGTAGCGATTCGCCGAGACCACAGGTACCGGCGAGTTCTAAGTTATAGATCCGTGGACTAATGTTGATCTAACTTCCAAGTGGCTGGCGCCAACCTTAAAAGCCACTTCGACCGCAGGGATTCTCTCTTGATTTGGAATTCAAAAAGACTGTCAGCACAACAGAGTACTTCCAATCATGCCGGACTGGATGCAAGTGGCCACCAAGTTCGGAATTCCTATAAATAAATCCAAGGACAAGAAACGCATTGCGACCGACCGACAGAAAAAGCAACAAGTCCGGAGCGAAACCTCGCCAACGAGCGTCAAGATGCCTCCTCCATCCGGCATAATTGTTCCATTGTACATTTACCCACTGTCATCTACTACCTGGGATCCACTCTATCAGTCGTAAGGATTTCCCTTTCTTCTCTTATTTTCGTTTCTTTTTCGATGTGTGTTCGATGGTCTCCACCACGCCTTTTCCGCAGGTGTTCCCAAGGAACCGAACCAAAAAAATATTGAAGAATAATTTTTTTTTTTTTTTAAAAAAAAAAAAAAAAGAAAAGAAAAGAAAAGAAAATTAAAAAAAGGTACCAAATGCTCACTATATGAGCATAGCATCGAGGCATATCCCAACTTGCATTTCATTGTCATCGTGAACCCCAATAGCGGACCGGGAGGACCACCGGATGCCAACTATGCCCGAGAGATCGCCAGACTCAACAGTTATACGAACGTGGACACAGTTGGCTACATTGCTGTCGGCTACTGCAAGAAGACCCTTCAGGATGCCTACGAGGAAGTCAAGACTTACGCCACTTGGGCCAATGACTATGCGCAAACCGGCCTAGGCGTCGGGGGCATCTTTCTTGATGAGACGCCGAATAACTGGACCCCGGAGGCCGCAGAATCTCTGATGGCCCTACAGCGATATATCAAAAGCACGCCGGGTATTTTAGCAAATCGATTGGTGAGAGATGTTTTTCTTTTTTCCACTTTTTAAATTCATTTTTATTCATTTATTTTTTATTTTTATTTTTTAATCAAATGTTCTCCCCCCCACCCCTGTCGATCCCTTGAAAAAAAAGTCACAAGAGCGAATATTGCATTTTTCACATTTTTCCGACCATCGGATACTTATTGTTGGGAATTTTTTGTCGACTTCAGGTTATCCATAACCCAGGCACACCACCAGATGCGGGTTTAGGAGATCTTCAACCCGATCTGATCATCACTTGCGAGGAATCTTATTCGCGTTATCGATCAACTGAAGTTCAGCATCGGCTCCGCGACTATCACTACGATCGGACCAGATGCGGCTACGTGATCCATTCGGTTCCTATGCCAGAGATACACTCTTTGGTGCACGAATTGCGTCATCGAGCGGCCTACCTTTTCGTGACTGAATTATTCGGTGAGTTTTACGAGCGATTTGGCCCAAGTAGTTGGTCCGCCTTTGCACAGGCTTTGCACGCGCCTTGATGTCGGCATTTGTTTTTTCTTTTTTCTTTCTTTGTGTGTTTTTGTGTGGCTTGCTGCCGTGGACCTGTGGGGCGCGGCGGGTGGCTGAAAGGCTTTTTTTTTCTTTCTTTTCTCTCCCGAGTCCCTCCTTTTCCCCCCATTTCTCCCACCCCTTCAACTTCGAACTTATACTTAGAAGCAATTATTGCACCGCCGTTTCATGTAAAGTTGGTTCAGGAACCGTGGGGAACTGAGATATTTTTCTTCAGTCCAGATTACACTGCATTCTTTTCTCAAAATAGATCCGGAAATACATAGATTGTACAGAATACAGCAGATCTTAGATCTACCGAACATACAATGAAACATTCATTTACTTTTACAAGAAACCCTAAACAATTAACCAACACTACATAGAGTACAGAGAACAAACAAAGAACAGAATACAATGCCAAAGTCCCAAACCCAACCCCTCCTTCCCACTTGGAGAATACAGAGAACAGAGTACAAATCCCTTACATCCTAGAAGAAGAAAGTGGAACCCAAAGAACATTGGAACCAGGGTTCATCCCGGAAAAAAAAAACTGTATCAGGCACCAGGAACAAAATTCTCATTGTGAATTAACCCACTAATGTCAACCAATAAAATCCCTTTATTAGGTAAATATGTACTTGATAGGATAAACTACATGGATGTGAAACAGGAGGTTGAAAAATCTGTGAAACATTCATACTTAGTACTGTAGAGATAGAGGAGATATTGTTTGTTTTGTTTGTTTGTTTGTATGTTGTTTGTCGGGAATTTGTTCCGTTGGTGTTTACCTTTTGTTATAGGTGTAAGGAGGTGTCTGGAAGATAGAAGTTGGAAGGTTGGTATGGTGGTCTGGAAGGTGGTAGGTTGGTAGGTTGATTGAATTGAATCAAGTCTTAACGGTTTCTGGGAGGACGGGGAACCGGGTAGTATGTTTTATGTAAGGGGTGTCTTGTTCTTGTTTCTTGTTCTTGTTTCTTGGTTGTTGGTTGCTGATTCGTGTTTCTCATGGGTAGGGCTGTGGTTGGGTTTGGTTTGATATGGTATGGTATGGTTAATGTTTGAGCTTGTTTGGTCACTTTATTTAGAATGTATATCCCTAGATTGAGCGTTGTGTTTAGATGTTTCGAGTACTGGGTGAGTGGGCTGGTTTGTAGGTAGGTTGGTTATGTGAGGATAGAGTTGTTTGAGGTATGGCTGGTGTGTTTGGGGCTGGGTTTACATTGCTTTGTCTGTGTTTGTGGGGTAAGTGATTCGGTTTTGATCTATATTGAGTAGAGTGTATTGGTTTTGTATGTTATGTTGTCATAGGATCTAGGTACTTGTATTTTGAAGGCATGGAGTGGGTTTTTATTGTTGGTTTAAGTGCAGTTTGTTGAATGTAGACATGTAAATATGACTATGTTTACTGGTAGTTCAAGTTTGTCGAGTACTTTTAGTAGGTATAGTTGAGATTTTGCGGGAATATGTGTAGTATATACAAGCAACTTGAGTACCTTTTCATGGAAACATGTAATGGATTAGCTACTTACACTTACAAACACAGAGAAAAAGAGAAAACTAAGAACTGAAATAAAGGTATAAACCCTACATTATTACACCAATAGCAATGTTATACAAACAACTCGACCACAGTTCCAGGCCCTGGCCCATTGCTAGGCTGGCCTGATACACCGTTCAAGTACGAATACCTTGCTGGATCTTGCTAACGGAGGTCTGTGGGTAGTTCTTGCGTACATGTAATGCTTGTTCAATTACTTGCTCTCTTGTGGCTTTTGGCCGCGTACTCGGCAAACTCATTGTCGTAGTTCAGGTTGATCTTGAGAAGTTCGGTGTATACCTCTTGGGCGGTGTCGTTCAAAGTCACCTTGGCTCCTTAAGATGAGGTCTCGACTTCCAGGAGAAGTCTTGGGCCCCGTAGCCTTCGATTAGGGCTTCGATGGCTAGTGAGTCTGTTCTGTTACATATGATTTTCAAATGGATATATCGAGGATATGCACTTATGCAGATAATAGCTTCCAGGGAGAAAGCAGTGCCGGTTTCATGTTGTAGCGTGCTTAATCGGATACCAGGGGTATATAGTTAAGACTCCTGAGATTGGAATTATCTGGTTCTTGAGGTGTATCTGGGAAGGACATTCCGGCTTATAGTTGAAATCGTGGTCGAGTTTGCTTGAACCTGTTCATTTTGTCGGCATCACGGCGTCACTGGGTCGAAGTTACATCCTATCACTTATATGTGTATGTATAAAAGTTCCTGCCGACTATCTCTTGCAGACCTAAATGTAAGCTTCTCAAGTATGCATCTATATTAAGTGGAGCCATTGCTTACTGGTCCAGGTAGACAGAACCAGAGAATAAACAGTATTTGGTTAGTGTACGGAACCCCGAACTAGGGTTTCTCGATTATAACAGGTTACAAAGTAACCTGTCAAAGTGCTGAGATGAGTCAAGTCTCGTATATATTCGCTACAGCATAAGATACCTTTATCGATTATTCACAGCATGGCTCTTATGGAGATATTCTATTCTGTACACTTCAGACCCTCGACAGTTCACAACTGAGAGTATCTTGTCACTGGTAGTTGTTATATTCCATACTAACAGTAGCTAGGTACCCCAGCTAATTCCAACATTAACTATCCAAGCCGTCCTTGCGCCTTGAAAATAAGTACAATCACTGAACATATCAACTTGCAGCATCGGCCTCGTTCCTCAACTACCTCAACTATACCAGTAACCGCCTTGATGTTATATGTCCAATCACAAGCCCAGCATCTCTTAATAATTCCAGCACACATTAGAAACAGTACATACGACCACAGGGTGTGGAGAACAGGGCTTCCCGTCCGCTCAGCCGTACTTAAGCCACACGCCGGTAGGTTAGTAGTTGGGTGGGTGACCACCAGCGAATCCCTACTGTTGTATGTTTTTTTTTTCTTTTTAATTCGAAGAATTGATACGTTGTGTTATGCAGGCCGGGCATAGGTTGTTGCTTGTGCTGGTGGTGGTTGATATCTCTTTCAAGTTTCAACTTATGGACGGCGGTTTACTTAGCCCGCATTTTCCGAGTTTACCCTAACTCACTAAGACTGGATTTTCTGTTCCTGTATTTCCTGTCTGGATCACCGTAGATTGATCTCAGAAACTGGACTGGAGAATCTGCAGAGACGGACTGGTGCTATAAACAAACGAAGAACCATAAAATTCACGAGTCCAATCCGAAAGCCTCAATGCAATTTCATGTCCACGGGTGATAATACTCATGGACACTACTAGTAAAAGAAATGACACTCACGATAAGGAGTCGAAATGCTGCCGCCCACTTGACTGACTGGCACCTGTCTTTCGGCTTTCCGCTGACAGTACTAATCGTGGCATAAACCGCATTCTCCGAAGAAACACATGAAGAGGTGATGTCATAAGCATAATAGGATTATGGTACCGCTGGTGAAAGATAGAGAAGTTCAAAGGCACGTTGAACGATATATTTCACGGGAATGTCTTGCTCGAAGCCATTGGAGCTTTAGTATATTGTTAGAGCGCTAGCATGCTTCACCACCCATATAATCCAGTGGACATAGGAACAAATCCCGGTACCGCTTATACTAGAATACCATAAAAACGTTACAGAGACTAGGATACGTAGAAATGGAATAAAAAAGAAGTCTTTCTCTCCCTTTGCGTTAATTTGATTTTATGAACAACCTTGAAAAACGCCAGTGGCGTTTTAGACATGCGTCATGCATTAATCACAAGGTATGTTGGGACTAGGGTTACGGTGATGGTTATCATTTCTCTCCCGTCTGTGAGATATCTAGTACTGTGGGGTTGGCTCATCAACGGGGACGGGTAGTTTTCGATATACTACGGCTAGCATGCAGCAAGCCCTGTGCTGTGGATAGTAGGGGACTTTATGAAGGTACTTTAGCAACCTCGATGTGGCGACAAGGAACTTCCGCGTTATATACTGAGGTGGTTTTAAGTGTTTGTAATGAAATCAGTCATATGGATCTTCTAATAACAGTGATGAGAGTTCCTTATAACCTGCCTTTATACCTACTGAAACAGACCCTGGAGTAGTACTACCAGCAAATCGTCAGCACAGAATCGATATCATGTTTTATGCTGACTATACTACTGATTTCGCCTTTTATAGCCAAGTTATACTCCACATTTCCATGTTAGACACTGATTAATAATAAAACGCTACTTGAGCTGACTTCGATTTCATTCTCTTGTTCCTATCCACTATATCAACTTGAAACCATAACCCTGGTAAATGTTAACGTACCGACGCTCTGCTAATACGTCCCCACCCTGACCAAGACTGGTATATTTACATGTTAGACCAGAAGAGCATCATTCGGGAGTTACAGGCAATTGAAAGAGATAGTAATAAAGCAATGATAATCCCAATTCCGAATATATCATAAGCTCTCGTTCGGTGCTAGTACCATAGTGCTGTCAATAAACAATGTAAAGCACCAACAATGAATGTCTCAGAAGCCACTCTGGCCCTTGAAACTCCTGCACAGTGTCCAGATTAAATCCATGGATAGATCATAGATAATCTAGGGAAATACTTCCCCTTCGCAAATTACACCACAACGGAGCAAAAACGCAAATAAGTTGATGGAGAGCGAGAAAGTCGACACACTGTAGAATGTAGATAGTGAGCGGCCAGAGATATTAATGGTTGTATCATCTACGAATTCATGATTACAATCTAAGATGATATATTGATATCTGATTCCGCGGGTTTGGACCCACCAACCCTAGGTACTCTGTGCGGAGTAGATTAGATTAATGATAACTTGGATGGTAGTTCATGATATCATATAAAATCTCCCAGATGGCAAAGCTATAGATAATACCCTGAACCTAAGTCCATTGCTACTCAACTTGTCTTGGATTCGGTATATATCCGAGGTATTCAGTCTATGCTCAACCCTTCGATGAACCTTCCCCGCGTATTTTGTCATGTCATGCTATATCTATTTGGGGATAGATTTCCTGTTGGGATTGTTGGGGTGTTGGACTCATGGTTCGCCTTTTGTATTCTAGGGTTAGTATTGTTGAGTATAGTGTGTGTTCTGTTAGATGTTAGTGCGGAGTTTTCATCGATTTCTATGAATATGATGCTTCGCCTCCTACCGAACCTTCCCTGCCGAAGAAGTATATCAATCGTATATTCATGACTAAATAGATATATAATATAATTAAACATCATGTTCCAAGCTCCTCAAAACATCACCATCACTCAACAACTTCTCATGCTCGCGCCGCAAAGCCCCCGGATCGTTCTCCTCGAACCAGAAAGCCCACGTACTCTGCGTGTTAATGTCGAGGTTATCTCGACTCGACTTGAGTCCCACATGCTGAAGGACCGGCGGGGCCAGAGCATATCTCGTCAGCCCCGTGTGATCCGCGTACTCCTCAAGCAGCGAATCCGTCTGCCCTGCCTTCTTCTCCCTGAGAAACTGCACCACGCCGTCTACCTGCTCCCTGGGAAAGACTAGGGCTTGCGTGCAGCATCCCGACTTGTTCATCTCCACCACGCCACGGAGAGGCATGATCGTGTACTTCCCCATCATGTATACGAGGCCTGTGAATGCGGGTACGCAGACGAGGCAGATGACTGACATGCTAGCGTAGTCGAGGTAGGGGGCGAATCGGCCCCGTCTGAGCAGGAACAGACAAGCGGATACGAGTAACATGTTCAGGAAGAATATCAGCGGCATGTTCCTGTAAGCGAAATCCGAGGATTCCCAGCCCAGCGCAGTCTCGGTGTAGAAGAGGCGGAGATAGACCCAGGAATTCATGTTCGTTTGCGTGGTGTGGTAAATTTCCGATAAGCCCTTAACTGTCCGCGCCATCCAGCCCGTGGCTACAATGATATCGTCTTCGAATACGATGGTGTACGGGGCATTCGTTTGTTGGCATGCTTCTAATGCGTATGTATAGTCACTGGAGATGGGGTTTCGTTAGCATGTGTTTGTGAATGAGTGGGTTATCCCGGGGACGTACAAAATGCCTTTCTCATAGAAGTTCCGCTCTGTTTCTAACCCGCGCAGATGATCTAAGGACTCTTGGGAGACATTTCTATATGATCCCGCGTCGTCGACTAATCGGTCCATCCATTTCTGCCCCCAGCTTGGATGTCTCGTTGGGTCTGTGTCGGCGAATAGGACGCTCACGTATAATGCCTGTCGCTCTTGGGTGTCTAGCCCGTGTAGTAAGGACCCGATCGACGGATCGAAGTAATCGTCCTGGCCTCGGCGGACGGTTACAAATGCCGCGCAAACTAGAGGATCTGGACCGCTTTTCACGGACTCGGGCGGGTCTGAAGGGGAGTTGTGCCGTGAGATGAAGTGTCTGGATTCACGCTCACGGTAGAGACTATATTTGAGGTCGTAAACGTTCCTGTCGTTAAAGAATGCCGAGTGGGGATCTCGCCAAAGTTGGAAGCGACAGTACTCGAATATTAAGAGCCATAGACAGAGGCTCGCGAGGAAGATCTTCGCTGCGCGACTTCGGAGCAGTTGCGGGAGTAAGGAGATGTAATGGTGGGTGAGCCTTGTGAGGCGCATCGTTGGGACCAGGCTGGACAGAAACTCAGGTAAATGAGGGCTAGGCCGGGGTAGATTCCCGGACTGCTGGATATTTACTTCTAACGGAAATTATTCATGAGAGAGAGGGCAAGAGGGTGCAAGGGAGATCGGGACACACTCCACGAAACCATGTTGGACGGTTTGTTTGGCATTTTCCCGAGAACGCACTCTATTACTAGGCTATCGACCAGGGTGATATCATTCGGGGGCTACTAAGTGTACTGAAGTGGGGTGCTCGTGCAGGGTCTCATCCTCTGGCCATTGAGATCGGGTACCATAATGCTCGGCTGCCGTGTGAGACTCCAGGCGCAGCTCAAGGCATACTGTCGTAGGTCGGGTTGATTGTCTTAGATCCGCTGGTTTCTCTCAGCCTCCTGTCTATCATTCCTCTTTGTGAATTTCGGGACGGGGAATCTCAGCATCTCTGCCTATAAGATTGTACACAACGCCAGGCTTATGTGTTCTTGATTTCCAGGAGAAATCTCTTCTTGTTTGGGGGCCAAATAAGGCCCACTGGTACGCCAAGCAGACCCTACCACGCACCCCAGGCTGATGGCCTTTCTTTGGCCCTTGACCTGCTAGACCCACTTTTATACCCTGCTTGATCCAGCCGGCTATCCGACCATAGATATCTGCTAGGAATATGAGGCTAAGGCCCATAACCTAAGGGGTTTAAGGAGCCTTCCCCGCTGAGTGTCAGTACATAATGGAGGTTTACTCCGCTTGACGTGGTGTAAACATTCAATCCCGCGATCTGTGCCCATAGAATTTTAACCACAGCCATTACTTGAGTGAAATATATGGCTTGGTAGTATAAAAAGGAATCAAGGTGATCCGGAAGCCTCACGTTGCCAAATCGTTGTATAGAGATGAGTTTTCTGTTGTCAATGGATTTTCTTTTCTGTCCTTCTTTTTTATATTGTCAATATAGTGAGATCTTGGGGTCAACTTACTTACTTTAGATTTGCGGATGCTGGATGCTATATGAGAAATCAGCATGATTCCAGAATCCTATCCTTGGTATTTTCACTTGAGACATATCTTGCCTCTTTATCTTTCGGCAGACTTCAATATACTTCAATGAGTGCCCAGTAATTTGTTAAGGATGATGATACACTCCATTGAGGCCATGGGTGGGCTTGGCATTGGGATAGCGAGTCTTGGCGCCAATTACGCTTATGTTTTTTCCCGACAAATTCGGATTCAACATGAATGAACCTCTATTTTGACATCAACCCTCAACCCAACAAACAATACTTGCCAGCCACTAGGAGTCATCAATTACCTGCGTTAGCATTTCGAATTAGGCCTTTCTGATGGAGTCTATTCTAGTACATAGAATACCAACAAACCGCCGTAAACTAATATCATTACCGATATAGCATCGCGTTCGCGCTATTTTCGAGGTCTTAGTTGCCGAACCAGCGTATCCAGTTCCGAAGAAAACATGACGGGCAGCGAAACAGCTCTTGCTTACCATGAACCAACCATCACCACTATTATTACCCAAGCAGGATTTCTCCTGGTTCTGAATGTGGTGAACGTCTGTCTAGACAGGCTCGTGTATTGCGGACTCATCGGCCAGCTATTCATCGGAATGCTCTGGGGCACTCCGGGAGCAAAATGGCTCGATCGTGACCTAGAAACTGCCATCCAACAGTTAGGATACTTGGGGTTGATCATGCTTGTCTATGAAGGAGGCTTATCAACCTCCCTTCCATCGCTGAAAGCGAACGTTCTCCTCTCCCTCATGGTAGCCATCACCGGCATCGGAGTACCAATGGGATTATCCTTTGTCTTGGGGGAACTGGTCTCGGCGACTCCGCTCCAGGCTTTCTCCGCTGGTGCCGCCCTGAGTGCAACAAGCCTGGGCACTACATTCGCCATTTTGTCGACGACAGGACTCATCAAAACGCGACTGGGCACGGTTACTACGGGTGCAGCTATGCTGGATGATGTCGTAGGCTTGGTAATGGTTCAAATTATCACGAACTTGGGGGCAAGTAGTGGCTCATTCAGCGCGACCACAGTCGTACGTCCGGTATTCGTGTCGATTGGCTTCGCCGTTGGCGTACTCCTTGGTTGTAGATTTCTTGTCACGCCTGTTTTGCGGGTGATCATCGCAAACAAAACGAGACTCCCGAAGCCCATGCACACGGTGCAATTTCATTTTTTGCTATACACGTGCCTTCTGGTTGTTATGGTGGCAGGGGCCACATATGCGGGAACTTCGAGTCTGTTTGCATCGTACCTGGCAGGGGTGGTGACATCTTGGATCGATGGGTTTTCCAAGGACTCAGAGAGCGTCAAACATACAGTCAGACAGGTAACACATGCACCCATGGGTGAAGGCTCTGGAGAAGAAAGCAATGTTAGCGAACAAGATCAAGCAGATCACGCACAGAATCCGCCAACTAGTGCATCCCAGGATTCACTCAGTGGTATGGTGATCTACGAAAGATACTATCGACAACCGGTGGCCAGAATCCTTACCCCCCTTTTCTTTGTAAGCCCCCTGGCTCCTGGTCTATAATGCATCTGTTAACAAAATAGGCATCGATCGGTTTTGCAATCCCCATCACCGAGATGTTTGATGGGAAGATCATCTGGCGCGGTGTCGTTTACGCCGTACTCATGGCATTCGGCAAGCTGGTGACCGGACTCTGGCTCGTGCGGTTCCCTGTTACAAGTTATGTTCGGATCCTCATCAAACCATTTGCTCAAATGGCAGCATTCTGCACACAGCCAAGGGTCAAATCCAAGAATATCGACCAGGCTAGAAAAAAGAAAAAAGAAACTCGATCGCAGACCCCCCAAGGCCAATCTAGTACCCACAACCAAACAGAGACCTCAGACATTCCTAGATTCTCTAGTCAAGAAAAGCTAAGTCAAACCTTGACCCAGACCTCTAATCAAATACACACCACGATGACCCACAAGCCGAAGTCTCTCTACCCCGCCTCAATCCTAGGACTGGCAATGATTTCTCGCGGCGAAATAGGCTATCTGATCGCTTCACTCGCAGAGTCAAAGGGAATCTTCGGGGCCAGTCCTCGCGGTGAGTCCTCAGAAGTGTATCTGGTGGTTGTTTGGGCGATATCGCTGTGCACGCTTGTTGGACCGATCTGCGTCGGGTCGTTGGTTAGGAGGGTCAAGTCTTTGCAGAGAGGGAGACAGGATGTGGGAGGGGAAGATCCGTTGGGCGTATGGGGTATTTGAAGAGCGGCCTTTCTTTCCAGGCACCTACCTTCCCAAACAGGCAACCATTCTTCAGTTAAATATTAGTCACAGGTTTATATTATCACCGGAGATCGCGGTAGTGCAGCGGTGCACAGCTCTGCTACTGTGACCTCCGGGGGTTCGAATCCGGAAAACTCGACGGGGTTTTCGTAGCCTTCTTATCTCGCAGTGGTATGGCGGCCCTAGTGGCACCCACTGTGGGAGGAGGGGCGAGCTTTTTGATGTTTTTTTTTTTTTTTTTCTCTTTTCTCTTTTCTTTTCTTTTCTTTATTCACTCTGTCTCTTTCTTCAATAAATAGATGTCTACTCTCTATTTCAATGATTCTCTCTATGTAGAGCTTTAGGGGATTAATATTGTACTCATAAGTGAGTAGACGATTCTGTTCCAGTGTGATCTTTACTCTATCTATCATGAAAGGTACAGAGGTAGAGACTAGATCCACTAATTTTTGATGCTATCCGGCGGGCGATTCGCCACTCCCAACCACCTGACTGACCAGATCGGATCGATCAACTGATTTGTCTACTGACGGTACAAAGGAACTAAGAACCGAGTTTAGTGGTGGTTGAAATGAATCAAAGTTTCCGAATATCCTATATCTAGCATGCGTGTGTATAGTACTATCGGACCAGATATGGGTCCCAAATGTGTGATAAATTCTAGCAATAAAAAGTTCCGTCTTAATCCGAGTATATAGTCTAACCCATCCATGATAACACAATTAAACTAGATGATACAGATTACACGTCAGAGTAAACGTCATGTCGACGTCTTGTTGCCCTGGATATTAAAATGGTAAGCACGGATGGTTTTAATTGGTTCGATGTCATTACCATACCGCTTACTTTGGGGGAAAGATCACGGACAAACCTACGAATTGCAGACCAACTGCTGGAATATCAGTGTAGTAGCATATGATTGATCTAGGGTTACAGAAATAATATCCTAGGTTTGGATGCATATTGTTAGCTCCAGGGAATGGAATTTCTCGGGGGCCAAAGCTCTTTGGTAGTACTCAATCAAGTCGCAGGTCGTTGTAGCTGAGGTCTTCCACTGGGTGCCATCTTCCGGGTTCGAGATCAAAATTTCATCGATTGGAGCACCAATATACTGTACCAAATTTTTAGACGCTGTCTGAAATCCTCTGGCTAGGTTACAGCTCATTGTGAGTGTCTGGGTGTCTTGGATATTGGGCGTGTAAAGGCTATCCGTATGCGCTGCCTGCCTTCTGTAGAAAAGAATTAATCCCGAAGAAAGCAGAAGGGGCGATGCATGCCTTATATAGAAGACCGTCGTTCTCGTGTGAGTCTAACAGTTACTTCAAAGCCATGATCAAAGTGCAAACGCCCGCCTGACAGCACTGGTTGGTACCCAGTGTTTAGCGTACAAGCGTTAGCTACCTAAATTGACATTGGCAATGAATAACAATTGACCTTTATTACAAATGTCAGTGCGTCTGGAGTTATAAATGGTGTGTATGAATCGTCGGAGATCAAGTTTTTTGCTCAGCTGATACTATTCTAGGACAACTCACTTCCTTGTATACATTTTATCCGTTTCGAATGTGATCAGATGGATAATTACCGTACTCAGTATTTCATAGATGAAAGAAGTCGGGCGGGGCGGGTGGAGACACGGGACCTAGGTACATTCCGCACGGATCTCCTTGCTAGGCGCGTGTGTAAATTACCTGCCATCTGGTCGCTGATATTATCGTAACTAACCGCTTGCTTCGGTTCATGTTGAAGATTTTATCTTAATAAAAATATGTACTCAGCCACGCGAAGCTACTGGAGGCTTTGCAGTCCTTGTTTCCGCCGAAAACCCCCCAGGAATTATGAAATTTCATCGTTGTCCTGTGGCAACACCAGGATTGCATCCCATCGAACAATCATGCATTCATCGAAATGGACATCTACACCACGAATATTTCCAACCTCAGGATTTGAGGTCCTTGACGTATCCTTGAAGTTAGAGGAGGAAACACTACCAACGTATTCCGCCGAAAAATATTATCCTGTCCATCAAGGAGAGATTTTTGAGGATAGGTATCAAACACTTGCTAAATTAGGTTACGGAGTTACATCGACTGTTTGGCTTGCCCGTGACTTGCTGTAAGTCTTGCGATCATACTTGAACAAGTAGCCCGCATTATACTAGGCTACAAACCTTAGTGAATCTACATACGTTGTGTTGAAAGTATACACGTTAGGCCAAGTAAGGGAACATGAATTGAGCATCTATAACCACATCAATTCTGTAGAAACGGACCATCCCGGAAGAAAGTTCATTCGCAAGCTCCTTGGTCACTTCTTTGTAGATGGCCCTCACGGCAGGCACATTTGTCTCGTCCATCAACCTCTTGGAATAAATGCAACTGATCTGTTGCGAAAGATTCCTGGTCGTGCAATGACATTGGAGGATATGAAGCCCGCTATCCGCCAACTCCTTGGCGTTTTGGATTTCCTCCATTCGGTGGCTCGTGTCATCCATACTGGTATGTGAATTTCCAAATTGCAGGACGATAAAGCTCATCATAGATAAGATATCCAGTTGAAGAATCTTCTTCTACCTTCACCTTCACCACAAGCACTCTCTAATTTTGAAGCGCGTGAGATTACGCGACCTACGGCAAGGAAGGTCCTCAAGGATCGGACAATTTACATCACCTCGCGTTTCCCAGCGGGTGATGGCCTTCCTCTCTTATGTGATTTCGGGGAAGCTCGAGTCGAGAATAATAATAATTCTGGAGATATTATGCCAGACTACTATCGTGCCCCTGAAGTTATTTTGAAGTCGAATTGGGACTTCAAGGTGGACATATGGAGTGTGGCTATGGTTGTAAGTGAATACTTCAATAGAAAAGTCTACTATTGGCTAATCTTAACTTCATTACAGGCGTGGGATATTGTCAACCCTCGTACTATGATTGAAGGTAACATCAGAGATGGCCTTTTCGATGATGGGGCCCATATCGCGGAACTAGTTGCCCTCCTAGGCCCTCCTCCACCCGAATTCTTTAAGAAGAATCATCTAGGGTGGGTGTTCTGGGATGAATCCGGTAAATGGAAAGACCTGGCCCCTATACCTGGTCGAACTCTCGAGCAGCTGGCCACCCGTATTCAGGGTGAAGATGTAGAAGGATTCCTGCGATGGCTACGGCTGGCCTTGCAATGGAACCCCGAAGACCGCCCCACGGCCATGGAGCTCTTGACAGACCCATGGTTAATGAAGGGGTTAAATCTCAAGAAAAAGGATAAATAGGGCTCTTAAGGCTCATAATTTACACATACATCCACAAAGCACCACCTGTACGGCCAAATGCAGTTCATTTTGAACATTCAAAATATCTTCATTGTCTAGCCTTCTGTTTTATCAGCTTTTACTGAGGTATTAACTCAGTATTAAAGCGTTGTTAGTTAGTTTTAGAGTATGAACCATATCTAATCTCTACAATTAGAGTAGTAATAAACAAAACTAAACAAAAAAAGAAGAAGATTTATGCTCTTAAACGTATTTGTGATATAAGTATACATACTGAAAACGATTCCACCTTCGATAAAAGTAGATAGCTAGTAATGAAGTAGATAACTACCACTACATATATACGCTACCAGTGAAATTTAACAGACAAGGGAAATTTAGCCCCAGATGTAAATCCAGATATCTACGAAGAAAGTTATGCTTCAGATTTCGAGATTTATCAACCCGAATTTAAGACATTCATGTGACATGTCACATAATTTAATACAAGTTAGTTAGAAAAGAGCATTCGCACTCAGGTTCAGCCCACTTACCCCTCATGCCAACTCAGCACCTGCAAGGCTGTGACCTTCCTGGATCAGAATCTGGACAACCTTGCGCAAATTCTATCAATTCTATCAACTCACACTGAATGAACGTCACCACATCCAGTACATGTTAGCAAGAAAAAGAACATACATCAGGGAATGTCTCCAAACTCAGAATACTCTTCTCATACCATCCCACCATTGTTTAGGTATTCACCACTTCCACCAGAGCCTTATACCACTCGCATGATCCGCCTTCTGCCAAACAAGGACAGGAGCGCCCCAATACAGTGTGAGCTGTTTGACTATGATTTATCGGAGGTCGACGGGGAAATGCACCTTTATCAGGCACTTTCCTATGTGTGGGGAAGTGAATTGAAGCCTGAGTCAATCATTCTAAACGGGTGTACTTTCCATGTCACAAAGAATCTCCATACTGCACTTTTGTACCTCCGAAACCGCCAACTTGAGAGAATGCTGTGGGTTGATGCAATTTGTATTAACCAGGACGAGGGAGACGAGGGAGCCGAGAAAACAAAGCAGATACCACTTATGCGCGCGATTTATGCGCAAGCCCAACACGTTATTGTTTGGCTCGGAGAGGCAACAGAAAATGGGGATAAGGCGCTCGAGACAATTCGTCGCCTTGGAGAAGGCCAGGATCTAACCAATTATATTTTCAAGGTTCCGGACGATGATGATGCATATCTGGGCTTACTAAATCGAGACTGGTTCAATCATATATGGGTATGATGCCATGATTCCAGTGCCAACGATCATTACTAACTAGCGGAAATAGGTACTTCAAGAGGTCGGTGTCGCGAGGAGTGTTTATCTTATGTGTGGGTCTGTTTATATAAACGGACACGTCTTCTGCGAGGGCCTTAAAAGAATAGAGATTCCTTCTAATCTCCTGAGTAGGGTTGGCCCCGTCGCCTATCTTATAAGGAATGCGCTTTATCGGCCAAAATACAAGCTCGGCTCGCGCGGGTCTATCTCTATAGCGGAGCTTGTTGGAATGTACCAAAATCATAGGGCAACCAAGCAGCATGACAAACTATATGCACTGTTAAGCTTAAGTACCGATCCTATCGCAGCTACCTTACAACCAAACTATAGCATTCCATGGAAAGAGGTATCCACGCAGCTTTTGAATTATATGTTCCCTGAATGTTCCGTGGAGTCAGATAGAGCAGAAACAGCCGTCATCAAAGGCAAAGGATGGATTCTAGGCCATGTAGCTACCGTGCAAGAGAAGGCTTCTGAATTTGGCAAACAAAAGCTTCTTGTCGTCTTCAACTGCAAGATTCTGTCAATGGGCGATATAAATCGGAGGGGTATGGAATGCGAAGTACGGGCCCCTGGTATGTCGATTCAGGATGGTGACATCATCTGTCTGATGAAAGGGGCCTTAAACCCAAGCATTATTTGAATGCACAACGACCATTTGGCTGTCATTACGCCAGGAGTGACCTTTTATAGAAATAATTTTGAAGGCCGTCAAATAGCAATGTCTCATGGCAGGTATTCTATGGATTGTCTTTATGATGTTTTGCTCACATGGAAAATTCCATTAGGTAGAGCAGAAAGTAATGATAAACCTGGGAATGTCTTCGCGCTCGTTGATACAGCACCAGAATATCGAAATATGCAGGCTGAGGCCGGAAAAAATCAGAAAAATGTAACTTTGATTGTGTTAGATATTGTCATATCAGCACTTGAGCAGGAAACCTCCCAGACCGAGGGACTACAACAACTGATTCGTCCATTTGGGATAAAGCATCCGATTATCGAAAGTTCTACTGGTTTAGTAGTCTGTGAAGAATCTCTAGAGAAGCTCTCACAGGAACATCTTAGGTACCGAGGAAATGACCTGCCAGTGCCAGAAGAACTGGTTATCATCGCAGCAGCTATTGGTAAATCATATGGTTGTATCATCATGGAGCTCCTCCTAAAATACCATGGAGCGAACTTTCTGATCTCTGAAGAGGTGGTCAAGTCAGCAACAGGGAATCAAGGGAGTTATGGACCTAAAATCCTAGAGGTTCTATTCCAACACCAAAGAGATCTTCCAGTCTCCGAAGAGACACTCAGAGTGGCAGCAGGGAATCAAGGGTGTTATGGATCTCAAATCCTAGAGGTTCTATTCCAATATCAAGAAAATCTTCCAGTCTCCGAAGAGACACTCAGAGTGGCAGCAGAGAATCAAGGATATGGACCTCAAATCCTAGAGGTTCTATTCCAATATCAAGAAAATCTTCCAGTCTCCGAAGAGACACTCAGAGTGGCAGCAGAGAATCAAGGATATGGACCTCAAATCCTAGAGGTCCTATTCCAACACCAAGAAAGCCTTCCAGTCTCTGAGGAGGCAATCAGCACCGCAGCAGGGAATCAAGGGGGCTATGGACCTCAAATCCTAGAGGTCCTATTCCAATATCAAGAAAATCTTCCAGTCTCTGAGAAGGCAGTCAGAGCCGCAGCAGGGAATCAAGGGAGTTTTGGACCTGTAATCCTGGAGGTTCTATTCCAACACCAAAAGAATCTTCCAGTCTCTGAGGAGACACTCAGAGTGGCAGCAGAGAATCAAGGAAGTTATGGACCTGAAATCCTAGAGGTTCTATTCCAATATCAAAGAGACCTTCCGGTGTCTGAGGAGGTGATCCAAGCAGCAGCTAGAAATACCGGTCCATGTGCATTTGAAATTAGGGAGGCCCTAACACGATATTGCGGTGCGAGCTTCTAAAAGTGGTTGGCTTTGCTCCATCTATAATAGACCAAATGAGACTGATCTAAGGAGATTTCCATCCAGATGCGTTTGGAATATTGAATGACAAAGTAATGTCTAGACTGACTAGGGTTGATCTCTAAGGAATAGGAACCCGACTCGAAACCGCCCGAGCCGACATGCGGCCGAGGGTTAACTCCTCTGGGTGGGTTCAGGTAGTCATTTTAATTTCTCTTAGAAGTGATAATAAATGCAGACTTGGCATTTTACCCACGCAATCGATTGGCACAGTTTTTGTTTCTTTGTGCCTGTTCATCTGCTCGGTTATACAGCTGTTATCCAGAGTATGAGCACCCTGTCCTGCAATAAACAGATAGCGGGATTGAGCAGAGCTGGGGAATCTAAAGCGGTATCAAAGACACGGTGAGATATAAATGAGATGTGTCGAATGCAACCTAATTTCACCGAACAGACCTATCACATTGTTGAACCAAGTTCATCCAGCTGGATCTGCCGAGGGATGAAGACCCCATCTCGGACGGGGCCATTGCTAATTTCAAAAGCTGTGATTCGCTTAGACTGACGCTAGATGAACTTGTATATTAACAGACCCACAATCCAAGTTCTGAAGAGTATTCGGAGTAAGCTGATATCACACCACATGTGTAGATCTATGAATTGTCAGAATCACACCTCGAGCAACTAAGTTCCGGGGTGAGTCTACACCAATGAACCTACAGTAGCTGTGCGACGGTCATGCTGATGAGAAGCAGGAATAAGTGGCTAAAATGTGGACCAGCCTGAAGCAGACTAGAGCCAGCAATGTTCATGCGACAGTTATCGCGTCGATCTTCTGGCCCCTCCCTTGCGGAGTGACCAGCATCCTGAAGCATCCGTGTTTACGTGAGCAGAGAGACTCAAAGGATTATGAATCCGGCATAAATCCGCTAAATTCCTGCAACATTTACACCCCTGTCCATAACATAGCACTGTAATACAGTGCACTCACTATGGCGGCTTTTCTGGTCGCATACGTTGCGACCGCGGCCATCATCCTACAGATCCTGCGTCTGGTGTTCGCATCGCTATACAACTCCCGCAAGGCCCGAATTCGAGGTTGCGGTAAAGTGCCGGTGTACCCCGGCAAGGATCCGCTCGGCATCCATAATGCAAAGCAGGCCCTCGATGCTTTCCACAACAAGGTCTGGCCCGCGCTGGAAGAAGACCGGGTCCGGATCATCAGCGAGCAAGAGAATCGCTACGTCTCGACGTATCTGCTCCGCAACCTCGGTAGAAATCACATCGTGACCAACGACCCGAAGAACATCCAGGCCATGCTAGCGACACAATTCAAGGAATTCGAGCTAGGCGAAGGCCGTATCCGCGGCGTACACCAACTCCTCGGATCAGGAATCGTGAGTCCCCCCCCATCCTCCTCCCAAAGACCGTCTAACACCGCACAGTTCGCAACCGACGGCGAAGAATGGGCGCACTCGCGCAGCATGCTCCGTCCACACTTCACCCGCGAGCACATCGCCAACCTCGCCCTGCAAGAGCGCCACGTGCAAAACGCCATGCGACAGCTCCCCGTGGCAAGTGACAACTGGACAGGCGAGGTAGACATCCAGACGCTCTTCTTCCGGTTCACCATCGACCTCTCGACCGAGTTCCTCTTCGGACACAGCATAAACAGCCAGCTAGAAGAGCACTCCTTCGCAACCCACTTCGAGCAGGCGCAGAACCTCGCCGCGCAGCGCATTCTCTACGAGGACCTCGCCTTCCTCCTCGACACCAAAGCCAACGCCCACGCCACGCAACAAGTCCACGCCTTCGTCGACACCTTCGTCCACTCCGCCCTCCACCACCCCCAACCCACAAAACAACACACCTTCCTCGACGCCCTCGCAACCTCCACCACCGACCCGCTCACCCTCCGCTACCAGCTCCTCAGCGTCCTCCTCGCCGGCCGCGACACCACCGCCTCCGTCCTAAGCTACACCGTCCACCTCCTCGCCCGCCACCCGTCCGTCTTCCAGAAACTCCGCTCCACAGTCCTCTCCTCCTTCGGCACATACGCACACCCACACGACATCACCTTCGCATCCCTGAAATCATGCAAGTACCTCCAAGCCGTCCTCAACGAGTCCCAGCGCCTCTACCCCGTCATCCCCGTCAACCGCCGCTGCGCAACAAAGGACACCACCCTCCCGCGCGGCGGCGGCCCAGACGGCCTCTCCCCGATCTTCCTCCCAAAGGGCCAGTCCGTCATCTTCCTCCCCCACGTCCTCCACCGCCGCGCAGACATCTGGGGCGCGGACACGGCCCACTTCAACCCCGATCGCTGGGACGCGCACAAGCACGGCTGGGAGTTTATTCCGTTCGGCGGCGGCCCGCGCATCTGCATCGGACAGCAGTTTGCGCTCACCGAAGCGGCCTATGTGCTGGTCAGGCTCTTGCAAAGGTTCGATGCTATCGAAGACGTGTTCCCGGGGAGAGAGATGAAGTGGGATTTGACCCTGAATTCGTGTCCAGCTGATAAAGTTACCGTGCGATTACATGAGTCTTAAGTTAATTTATAGTATTTATTTATAGTATTGATTTATAGTATTTGCTTTATGTATTCGAGTAGAATACACAACTCTACATACAGAATTACACCCTTAAACTGCCAACATCGGAAATGATAATTCCCAGAATCCACACGTTAACCCCGAAGAACACAAGACTGGCCAGGTACAAGCCAGGCACGAAAGTGGATTGGCCCAGGAACTCGAGTAGATATCCTTGATGTAACCAGAGAGCCTGATAAGTCAGCCACTTAACCAGAAAAAAGGGAGGGAAGGGAAGTAAATGTAATACCTGACCCAAGACCCAAACACCCAAGACTAACCCTCCCATCTTTGGACTCTTCAGTGACGAGAACGGTAGATAAAATGGTAAGAACACGAGATACCATAGAAAGTACTACACCATCATCTATTAGACACTTCACTCACTTCACCCCTCCCCCCCCCCCCCCCCCCCCCCCCCCCCCCCTTCCTTTTCACAAAAACAAAAGAAGAAGAAAAAACATACCTGACTAGTACAAACCTTATTAAACGCCACAAAAGCAAAGGTCTGCGCCATCATCGCCCCCGGCAGACTCTTCCTCGCCAAGACGACCGGGATAACGACCACCGACAACAGCAGCTGCGGAACGAAGGCCAGCGACTCGAAGCGCCCCGATACGCTGTCTGCGGCGGAGAGGTAGAGGAGCGTGCTGTAGGGGGAGAAATTGTGGCGGTGGTCGATTCGCGTCAGGTGGTGCAGGTAGGTGTTTTGGAGGAAGGGGATGTCGTAGAGGATGTACATTGAGATGTTGAGGGCTGAGAAGGTGGCTAGGGAGAGGGTTGTTATGTAGAGTTTTTCGGGGGTCAAGAATTCGGATAAGAGGTTGAGGGGGTTTTTGTTTCTTTCTTTTTCGTCCTCTTGTTCTTTTTCTTTCCCTTTGGGATTGGGGGTGGATGAAAGGCGATGGGAGCCATCCATCCATAGCAGGATAGAAGGACCGTATATGAACGGGTAGATTTTAAAATGCACGCCCAGCCCTAAAAGCAACCCTGCCAGGGTAATCCGACGATGAAGCACAGCCCACAACAGCGAGATGACAAGCACGCACAGCAGGCCCTCCGAGCTGCCGCGCGTGCTGATATTGGCTACCATCGGATTAAGCAGCCAGACACTGGCGTACTTTAGCCCCCGTGCCGGTGTCATCCCGTACGCCGAGACGAGTGACTGCGCGATGAGCCACCCGGCGAGCACGTCCGAGAGCGCGAAGAGCACCTTGCCGAAGGAGAAGAAGCCCGGCCAGGTCGTCGGCACAAGCAGCCAGGCCAGCAGCGGCGTGTAGCGGTACGTGTCTCGGGCGTAGGGCGAGCCGCTGAGTGACACGTACCGGGCTGCGTCGGTGAACACCATGTAGTCTATGTCTGTGTATTTGATGGCGGAGTGGGCGTCTTGCCAGGCGCCGTAGAAGAGCAGAATGGCTCGGAGCGCGATTGATGCGCCGAAGACCAGTTTTGGTCGGTTGAAGAGCGAGTTCATTTTTTTTTTCTTTTTTGCTTTGTTTGCCTTTACCTTTTGTATGAGTTGTGGTGGGTTGGCTCTTCTAGTATCATTGTTGTTGGTTTTATACAGTGAAAGAACGCATTTTTGTCCCTATTCTGGATTACTCAGCAGACTAATTATACTGCATAATGCGTTATGAAATTTATACACGTGTCCACTATTTGACATGCGTCCATACTTTTAATCATTCATTATATACAGTCGTAATGTTGAATTGTCAGAAGATCTGAAACAGAGGCTAAACCGCAGCAATAGAGAGTTAAGTGACAACAGTCGACCTTGGCCAGAAGGATAACGCTGAAGACAAATAAGTATATAAAAAGAAGAGCTAATAGTATGGTAACGGCGTGTTCGAGTAATAGCCGGAGTCGTTCATGGCTCCGAACAAAGCGCCGTTGTTCCCGTACTTCATATTCTTTTCCACCTGGACAAACAGCGCCTCGTCGGTGAAGTTATCCATATCTGTTACCCCTGGCCACAAACTACTGTCGCTCCAGCTTAAAAAGTCCCACAGATGCTGGGCTGTGGAGTCGTCGATGGGCGGGGGAGCCAGGGGATCAGAGAAGTTCTCGTTTGGAAGAACGCCTCTGCTAAAGTCATTCTGCAGCGGGAGGAATGCTGGAGTTCGAAGAAGGCTACCGTCCCGCGAAACAGGATAAAAGCTGTTGGAAATGCCAGCTTCATTCGGGCTGGGCCCTCTTTTACTGGCTTCGAGGATCCGGGACACGGCATCCAGGGTGCGTCGCGCCGTCGGGCTCCAACGCTCGAGCCGTGCAAGGACGAGCATGGCCATCTCTACTTGCGACTGGCAGCTCGAGATAGTCGCCCGCGGGTCGTTTGTCGTACTATCATTGAGGAAGAGCCCCAGTAGCGGGACCATGACTGCTTGGAAAATCAGCCACACAGCACTCCAACCAGACATCTGGTGGGACTGAGCTGTGGAGGAAATGTCTTGAATGGTCGCCTCCGCGATCTGTCGGCACCTTTCAATCGCTGTGCGCTCCTCCGACCGGAGAGCAATATATGGAACCCGACGCATGGCGTAGCTCAGCAGCGTCGGGCGGTAGATGAGCATGCGCTGATTGTAGTAGCGCCACTTCATCACCGTTCTCGTAATGGCGATGGACTCCGAGCACGGCTCGTGGTCCTTTAATATGTATGGAAGGTTTTCATACCATTCCAGCAGTTGACTGTCGAAATGCGACATTTCGTGATGTCTCGTCAACGGAGCGGAGGCCAAGATCTCTTGGATCTGTGTTGCAATCTTGCAAAACCGAACATTTTCCAAAAGAGGCAGGATATCAAGAACACTCCCCTGTACTGGTTAGTATCATAGAGGATAAAACATAAGGGCTACATACTCTTTCCCTGTATTGTGGCAACTTGACGGTGATGGTCGGCCCAAACCGCCCCATGCTCGGCCGTCCAAGTGTCATGCAACCCCACGTATCCAAGCAGAACAGCGACCACCAGACTCGTCGCTTTAGGTCTGTGGAGGCTACAGTCTGCTTATATGACCCGTCCTGCGCGTCTGCAAACTCTTTATGTAAACCCAAAGCCGCAGCCATCCGCAGCGCGGCTCCCATGAGAGAGTATGCCAGATTTGGCTGGCTGACATAATGAAGATAATGTCCACCCAAGAGACCTAGAGCTTGAATTGTCTCGACATGCGACGAGCCGAGAGACTCTAAGTTCAGAAAGCTTTTACAGCGCTGCGCATAAATAGTATGTGTCATGTCCTCCGACGGACACGCTGCGATGCTGCCGAGTGCAAACACGACATTCAACAGTGCGATCCACCGATCGTCTTTCCGGTATCCAGTATGATACGTCTCGCGAAAGGACTGCTCGTCTAGCATAGGAACAAACGGCTGGAAATAGGTAAAGTAGGCATCGAGCAACTCCGATTCAGTCAATGCCCGATGTCTCTGTGGGGGTGTCATGGGTTGTTGCGCGCCCGGAACCGGCCAGGATTGGCTCTCCGGGGTGAACCCCATAGCTGTATCGCGAGATGCTGTTGTAGCAGGGGGGTGAGAGAAGTAAGAAAAGGCACCTGGATCGAGGCAAAGTACCACTTTTAGGACAGCATTGATGGACGACACCCCAAGGTAAGAGGAGGGTTGTCTTGAAGAGAGAGACAGAGCGTTGACATCATCCGAGATGTTGTTGTTCATCTCCGTAAAGCTGGTGTTCTGAACATCATGGGGCTCTTCTGGCATTGTTTGCAATGACTCTAGATTGCCTTCTTCATTGGACACGGGGGACACATGTGCTTCAACCGATGCCGAGGTTGCCGGCGAGGCCGGATGTGGCGGCTGCGCTTGAATTTGAATCGGCTTACACGTAAGTTCCAATAGCTTTTCGCGAGGAAGGTTGGCTAAATTTTCGAGTGCGACGTTCGGGAAGAGCTTCTCAAGCACTCCCCGATATTCATCCAAAGTGGTAGAGAGCTTCTCCACATGTCTGCTTATAGGTCCAAATGTAAGTCAGGGAAGCTCCAAAGGTCTTTACATAGAGTAAATGGAACAGCTTTCAAAACTGTAAAAAAGGGAAAGAGAACAATTCCAGAAAAATGAGAAGTAATTTAACTCACCTCCGAGACGGCCGAGGGTCGGCATAATGACACTGATCGGCCTTTTTATACCATCGACACGCTTCACAGGGCTTTTCGCCGTCGCATTTAATCTTGCGATGCCTGCAAGAAGTACAAGCACGCAAAGTAGTGACACGACGACCAACCGATTGCTGGCGCTCACCACGACCCCGTGCTGGGGCCGAGTTGTTGGGGTTCTCGAATCCTTCGAATGTGTGAAACATCTCCAAGAACCGGTTTTTAAGCACTATTTCAATATAGCAAACAAAGGCTCCACTCAATTAATGCATTCTAAACCTGATAGTGGTTCGTCGGGGCCATTGGCGGGCAAAGATCTGGCAGTTCGAATGCAACCAAATCCAGGGATCTCAGCAAACGGCGGACGCCCACTAGTTTAATAATATATTGACGCAGGGAAAATGGCCGCCAATGGACAAACCCACTGCAGACTAGAAGGGAGACCCTGCAGATTGTACACCGGTGGCTAAAATAATGGGTGATAATAGGGGGAGTTCGGGGTCTTTCAAAGGACCTCCACTCAGTTAGAAGCAAGAAAGAAATAAAAAGGGATCCACGCAATCGCGTCCCATAAAGGGAAAAAACTGAAGAAAAAAAAAATTAATGACGGAAAAGAAAAAAAAAAACTAAAAAAAGGTTACTGTTCACCAGATATAAGACATGGTGACAGAATCCGGGTTTAGTAAAGATGACGGATGTTAAAGGGGTCCACGAAGAATTAAGAGTGTTTGAGAGTCAAACAAAAACGAAGAAGAAAACGGGTGATGCGCACCACCGAACAGCAGTAAGAGTCAAAAAGTGGAGGCCGATGGACCCCGTCTAACCCTATCGTCAGCGTCTACACCCTTTACAACAAATCGTCTTGGGCAGATCATCGTGAGATTGTCCGTGGTTTCCCCGCATTTACTGATTAATACATGCATTAAGGATTACTTGCTCCTGTGGCCACTTTACAGCCATTCGCTGAGCCATCTCGAGCACCCTTTGATATCCAATTCAATTTAACCACCGGTTCGGTTAGGCACTGACCTTGTTGGCCAAATGACCCCTCCGACTGTCATCCTCGTGACGCTTAATTGGTTTACAGATGTTCCATTACTCTGAGAGTAATTCTTCGAATAATTAAACTGTGAAGGAGGGCGGCAAGATGGTGAAGACCGTTCCTACACCCGACTCGGCAGACAGACATGCGCTGGTTGTCAAAGCCCCCTGCGATGGTTTACATATTCGGTCTCCTACAGTCGATGAAACGGCGGGCATGCATCTGCAGATGAAGCGCCCCCGTTATGACAGACAACATGATTGCAGGGATCTGGGAGATTACGGTCGACCGGTGAATCAGTCCGACTCTTTGTCCAGAGTGAATGTTCTTCACGAGAATACGATATCACCCCTGTCCCTGCAAACCGGCCGGTCGAAGAATATGTCCACAGCCGATCTGGACAACGCCAAGTCAACAAAAACCGAATCCGCCCACTTTCCTGCACGGAGAGGACTGCAGAATCACATTTTCCTGCCTTAGCCGTAGCAGTGGCTTGTCCCTGCATTTCTATTCGCAAGGCAGCAGGCTAAGAAGCCTGTTTTTGTCTTTCGGCTGCATCCAGTCTTCCTCTCGAGTGGAGTAATCGGCAGGGGTCCAACTCAATTTTAATTACTTACTTTTCGTATGCCGGGGGGGCGAGCGAAGGAGTGCCTGAGTTGCCACGCAGACAGCGAATCCACCGTGCGCTATGGTCAACGAAGGATCGGCAGACCCTTTGGCCTTTAAACTAAATCAGGTGTTACCCCCGTAGGCGAAGCGCCTGCTCAACTGTTGACGGTGATATTTGTAACCCCGCGCGTACGGATATTAGTTAAGTCAGTGTCCCAAAGTTTATTTGGAGATGAAGGTCATCTGTTGAGTCGAAACAGTGACATTAGTGGTAGGAAATACTCGAGCGAGCCTATCCCACCAGTGGGGGCCGGAGTGTTCGAATTTCGCCGAGTTTCTCACGGGCTTTGGTAGTTTCTGCGATCGCCAGGAGGCGCCCTCTCAGAACAAGCGCGGATTGACCGGAAGGATGATTGTGAACAGTAGTCACCCTCATCAGCGATTCGGGATGATCCGAGCCACTGAGCATTGCATTCAAACTTCAACAGTGCCTCCCGTTCATCCGGGTAAGGACAACTCCTGATCAACGACGTTAGAAGGGTCTGAGTCTTCTTTTTGACACAAGCGTTGGTCCGAGGGGAAGATTGGCGCCAAGAATGCGTCATTTTTTTCTCCGAGCGCTAGCACGGGAGCGAAGCATGCCCTTTCATTTAATTCCAGTGGCATATTAAGGACTGCGGTTTGCTTTGCGGGTGTCTGATCGATGGCATGATGAGGGGCAGATCCGGGCCCCGATACCCGAAGGGTTCAGTCCGAGTCTTCAACGAGGACGCGTCAATCCTTTCCACGGTACGGAAAAGAGTGGTTCAACTGTGGTGTGTGTCTCACAGCGCAGTGGGGTGTGACTATCATTTCCTAACCGCAGCGACTTTAAATGAACGGGCAGGGTACATGGTACGGGGTTGTAGGATAGAAGCCCACGGTTCGATAAAAGAACGAGAAAGTAAAAAAATATTAAGACAAACTCAATTTGGATCAACATGACAAGCTTCCCAGGAAAGGATCGAATGAATCGAAGAAGAAAAGACCTGAGTTGAAGTCGCTATTAATTGATGGACGAGAAGAACCATTTTGTATGGTGGCTTTCTTGTCAGGAAAAACGAGAAAAGCAGGATCCCTTCCTAAATGAGAGCTAGACGGACCCTCTCCCCGTGTTTGAGATGGAATGAGAGGGAGAAACGTCGGAGTATTATCAATTTCAGTTCAGGACCCAGAGACGAGGCATCGAACTATCCGAATTGTTTCACCGTGAAGTTTCACAGTGTGTCGATCTGACGGTAGTGGTTGATGGGAATAGCCTGAACTTGGTTGGGTTCTCGAAGGATAAGTAAACACAGAGTCAGCTCAACTGTCACTGGTCGAGTCGAGATGATTGAATACGCTAACCCAATGCATCAAGGCATTTACTCCGGTCGGGCGGGTCTCAAACAGGTAATCCCAGCACATGGAGTGCGGAGGGTCTCTCCGTATACCTTCCCGCAATTCTTTCTCCTGTTGATCTATTCTCCAGGTGATCCTTCTTATCATGGGGAGCTGACTTCTAAAATCTGGGGAATTCCCACTTTCTGGGGTTACGAATTCTGAGCTCTCCTGTTCTCTCTACCCGGTGTCTGCACGGACCTTGTCACTGGTCTTGAGAAAATATGGCACTTTCTGTACACACTCTATCTACCGCGTGGAGCTTCAAAGACCGCGACGATGACTCGGCGGAGGCTTGGATGCCAGTACCTGTCGTTCCTTCAGTTGCTCATCAAGATCTACAGGCCAATGGCCGGTACGTTGCTATACTCCAGCAAATATCATTCAATGGCTAACTTATCGCAGACTGAAGAACCCTTACGTTGGCTTCAATGAACTTGATGCTAGGTGGGTCAACGACAAGTCTTGGACCTACCGAACACAGTTTCAGAAGCCCGCAATCCCGTCCGGGTCTAGGGTTGTGTTGGCATTCGACGGTTTGGACACGTTCGCGACAGTCAAGCTCAATGGCAGCGTCATTCTAGAGAGTAGCAACATGTTTCTTGGCCATCGCGTAGACGTGACTAAGGCACTGGAGTCGAAGGATGAGCACGTGCTTGAAATTGACTTTGACTGCGCCATGCTACGGGCGCGGGAGCTGAAGGGAAAAGACCCCAAGCACAACTGGGCCTCGTTTAACGGGGACCCGGCCAGAATGGCTGTGAGAAAGGCACAGTATCACTGGGGCTGGGACTGGGGCCCTCTTTTGTCGACTGCAGGTATTTGGCGGGAGGTACGGTTAGAGGTATACTCCGCCAGAATATCGGATCTCTGGACAGAGGTGGAACTAGCCGCGGATCACCAGAGAGCTCAGGTTTCGGCCTTTGCGGAGGTGGAAGGCGTTGACTCTGATGGCCCGTATAACGTTTCTTTCACAGTGCGCCTCCATGGCGAGGAGGTTGCTCGGAACGTAACTAGCGTACAGGATGGGATTGCAAAGGTGACATTTGACGTGAAGCAGCCGTCTCTCTGGTGGCCCAACGGATACGGCGACCCTACACTCTATGAGGTCTCGGCCTCTTTGGAGAAAGACTCTAAGATCCACCAAATTTCCAAAAAGATCGGTATCCGAACAGCCGAAGTGATCCAGCGACCCGACAAGCACGGTAAATCCTTCTTCTTTAGGATCAATGGTGTTGATGTATTCTGTGGCGGTTCTTGCTGGATCCCTGCCGATAATTTACTACCCAGTATCACCGCGGAACGTTACCGCAAATGGATTGAACTGATGGTTGCCGGTCGTCAGGTGATGATCAGGTATGTCTGTCTTTACCAATTCGACAATGGCTAACAAGTATAGGGTATGGGGCGGCGGTTGCTACGAAGACGATAGCTTCTACCAGGCCTGTGACGAGCTCGGCGTCATGGTCTGGCAGGACTTCATGTTCGGGTGTGGAAACTACCCGACTTGGCCTGAGCTGCTGGAATCCGTCGAGAGAGAGGCATTCTACAATGTGCAACGGCTGCGCCATCATCCCTCGATCGTCATCTACGTCGGGAACAACGAAGACTACCAAGTGCAGGAGAGTGCCGGTCTTGTCTACGACTATGAAGACAAGGACCCGGAGAACTGGCTGAAGACCGACTTTCCCGCTCGCTACATTTATGAAAAGCTTCTACCCGAGATTGTGGAAAGATTGGCTCCCAAAACCTTTTACCATCCGGGCAGTCCGTGGGGAGATGGAAAGATCACTTCTGACCCGACAGTGGGAGATATGCACCAATGGAATGGTAAGAACTCTTTTTCAGGGTTTGGATGTAAGTTAACAGCTTCAGTGTGGCATGGTACCCAAGAAAAGTACCAGATCTTCGAAACGCTAGGAGGGAGGTTCAACAGCGAGTTCGGAATGGAAGCGTTTCCCCATATGTCGACTATCGACTACTTTGTCGAGAACGAATCGGACAAATACCCACAGTCGCATGTCCTTGACTTCCACAACAAGGCCGACGGCCACGAGCGACGGATTGCTACGTATCTTGTGGAGAACCTGCGGACTGCTACAGACTTGGAGGTATGTAGAACTATGATATAACACGCATGTCTAACCAACGATAGACCTACATCTACCTCACTCAAGTTGTTCAAGCGGAGACAATGATGTTCGGATACCGTGGATGGCGGCGCCAATGGGGCGATGACCGGCACTGCGGTGGCGCTCTGCTCTGGCAGCTGAACGACTGCTGGCCTACTATCTCTTGGGCTATCGTGGACTACTTCCTGCGGCCCAAGCCCGCTTTCTATGCGGTGGCACGTGTGCTGAAGCCCATCGCGGTGGGCGTGCAGAGGGAGCACCATGACTGGAGTGTGACCCACGCGCAGCCGCCAAAGACGAGCACCTACAAGCTGTGGATTGCCAGCAGCCTGCAGAAGGAGACTATTGGCACGATTGAACTGCGATTCCTGTCAGTCAATACTGGACTTGAAGTCCGCGAGTCCATTACGCGCGAGGGTGTCAAGATAGTGCCGAATGGCACTACCATCATTTTGGAGGGGGTTATTGACCACCAGACACACCCAGAGCCTCACGTCCTGGCCGCCCGGCTGTGGGTGGACGATGGGGTGATTGCCCGCGACGTGGACTGGCCGCAGCCGTTCAAATACCTGGACCTGTCCGACCGGGGTCTGGAGGTGAAGGCGCTGGAGTCTGGAGATGAACAGACACTGCACATCACCGCTCAGAAACCTGTCAAGTGTCTGGTTTTTGAAGAGCGTGAGGGCGTGCGCGTCAGCGACAGCGCCATGGACATAGTGCCTGGGGATGAGCAAACCGTGACAGTGAAGGGTTTGGGGGGACCACCGTTGAAGTATAAGTATCTTTCTTAGTATCATTATCAACTATGTCCAGATCTACCGTGAATAAACTAGTACTTATAAGACTGGCCTGTCAAAATTACCATTTCACCTGCAACTAATAAATACAAACTGCCAAATAAGATATAATAAATACCAAACAAAACAGAAATAGAAAATAAAGCAGTACCCTAAATATCTCCCAAAAATAAATAAAAAAAAAAATAAGAACCTTATCGATAACAACCGCACTAACCAACCCCAAATTTCATCATACACCTCAAACTGCCGAGAGCAACCTCGCAAATCTCCAGTCTACCTGGACAGATAAATGGCGGGTACAAAGCGCACCTGGGACGGCCAACACCTGCCCATGCACACGATGACAGCGACAGCGACACAGTCACAGACGATGCAGATAACGTCTATTTTTGAGACGTTCCGCAACGAGCTAGACGAGCACCATGATCGTCGCGAGAGACTGATTAAGATATCGAGGGATGTGACTGCTTTGAGCAAGAAGATGTATTTCTCTTTCTTCTTTCTTTCTTTCTTCCTATACTAATATAATATGATATGATAGTATCTTCACTTTACAACGGTTCGTCAATACCCCCCCAATATAATTA